>CAVNYN010284844.1:0-106717 GCA_963692815.1 Nyctanthes arbor-tristis | reverse complement strand
TAAGAAAATGTAATTACTAAATAATAAGGGTGGTTATATTGACACCACTCATTTTACTAAACACACTACATTTTTATTAATGTGAACACCCCTAATCTTGGTTTCTTATAATATTTAAGCCCTTAAAAGGTTCTATTTATTTTTTTTTGGAATTTTTTATTTAAATATCCTCTCATATTTTTAATGGTCAAATACATTTAAAAAATTTGGTTTGTGTATTTTAAAATCATATGAAAATATGTAGTTATGTATAATTAGAAATTACATTTTGTTTATTTAAAAATTTTAAGCAATTCTCACAATGAGATTTTTAGAATTGAGATATCATTTGATACAAGATTTCATGATAATAAGATGTTAAAAATAAAAATATGACAAATATAAGTTAATAATTAAAGTGTAAATAATTAAAAACATAAAGGATGATGCGTATAATTAAAATGTGGTGTCATTAGTAAAAGATGTGGTGTCAATATAACCACCCTTATTATTTAGTAATTACATTTTCTTATATATCTTTATTTAATGTGCATTGATATCAACAAATGAAAACTAATAAATTTAAATAATAATTAAATGTAGGGGTATATTAAGAAAAATATTCATAAATTCCACTTTTCCAATAACATTAGTTGGATTTTTCTTAATTTATGTAAAAATTAATATGTGACTACTTTTATAGAACGGAGGGAGTATTACGTTTCAAATATGCTTTACATTTTCTTAAACACAATATAGGAAGAATAATAATCAATATAGTAATGAACTTCCAATAGACACCACTATGTACTTCTATTAGCATAAAACTCTCAAAAGACCATGTCCACTTTCTTTAGTATCCATATTGGTTTTTCACGCAATTATGACGGTATTATTATTATGATTATTATTACTATTATTACTACTATTGCTGCTATTATTATTCGACATCTTATTTTTAGTGATCTCTTTATTTGTATAAGGACAAATTATATTGGGATAATCTTTCTCAATAATTCACCTATAAATAAATTGGAATAATTTTAAATAAAAAATATAAAACATGACTAAAATGGATTCGGCCAAATAGAAAAGATGACAATCAAATGCAATTATTGATTCATTTACTGCTCTTTGTTGTACCGAAATGAATGGATATTCTTTTTATCATATTCCAAATGGGTTTTTTTTTTCTTTTAGGATGTATTTCTTTTTAGACATCAGTTTAAATAATTAGATTAGGATACATTTTCTCAATAATTCCCCCTTTTATGAGATAGTAATTTTTTAATGCCAATCTAGATTATCTATCTTAATTAGTTTAGATTAAATAGATATAACAAAAATAAAAAAAAATCTAAAACTGCAATACAAAAGAATAAAACACGTGCTGAAAAATTGTAGACCACACAAGAGACTCGATAGAGCAGGAAATATGTCAATCACACTGAATAATTGATTCATTTACCATTGTAGATGAATTCATGAAAGTAAAATCTGTTTCGAGCCAAAAATAAAATCCAATTGCAACATTTAGTTACAATTTTCTAAGAAAACAGATAGGGCTCCGAGTTTGGAGCTAGACTTCACATTTAATCCTATTTTTAAGAACACATTTTTTTTTTGCGACCTGCATATGCTTCAAGTACTTTAGCTATGTGGTAACTATATTTCGCTTCATCTATTATTTTCACTAGACGTTAGTAAATTATATATCTATATTGAAATACTTTTATTGTCATAACAATTATTTATGGGCTCTTATTTTCAATTTTATTTGCTTTAATGAATAATAATTGCACGCGATTATATTTTTTCTATCGTAACTTTAGGCAACATTCAAATTTCTTTCTGTATGCCAATTATTCAAAAGATCTATGATTCTTTTTAAAACACCATTTGTATCTTACAGATGAAATAAACGTGTTATATCTTTAGGAGTTAAATACATACAAGTAAGAAGGTTACATACCAATTTAATTATGAAGAATTTTTTATGTGTCAGTACAATTTTTTTATTCCTTTTTGTGATTTTGCTTTTATTCTTTGACATTGAAACATATTCCCTTCTAGAAATGACAACGGAGCGGGCTTGGGTCAAGTACTCTTTTTTTATTTTTAATAATTGTGATTACTCTTTTTGAGCAGTGTAATTATATTGGTGTTTATAAGATTGTTACAAAGTCCTACATTCATTATTAGTATTATAACTATACGTTTCATGTTATGAGTTTTATTTGATCCACTTCTCTTTAACAAATTGGGTGATAAAAACTTATATTTCATGTGGTTCAAATTGTAGTACAGTGAATTGATACTTACCTTTCAGAAAAGAGATCTTGAGTTCAAACTACACCTGCTCAACCCCACCCCTCTATCCCTATTGTGTATTTAAAAAAAAAAAGAAAAAAAAGAAAAAAAGGAAAAACTTATATTTTATAGAGTGTAAGAATATAGTACAGTTTTCCTCGACTCTGAAGGTAGAATAGCTTTAAATTAGATCAAGTGTGCTCTTCCGATCTCTTTGTGTTTTGTAGTTAGACCGTATACATGTAATAGTATGGTGTTTATTTTAATATTCTGCTCTATATTACTTGATTCTCTACTTACGAGCGTATCATGAGTTTGTATTTCGTTTTAATCCTTATATTTAAAGACAAAGTATATGTACAATATTTTTTGCCTTTAAAATATAATTCATATTTTACATAATCTTAACTTTCTCAGTTTTAATTCTATATATATACCATATTTTACCCGAGCTATTAACATGTTTCAATTTCCCAACTATAGGTGAAAAAAGTTCGCATCTATCTAACATTCCTCTTTTTATTTTTTTTTTACTAGTTTGCTACCCGTACAACGCACGAGTGTTAATTTAGTAAATATTAATCAAATAATCTGCATCTTATACATTAAATAGGATATATATATATATATATTCTACACAAAACTCCACATTTTATCTTCCTCCCTTCTATCACTATTCTAGAACCGAAATGATTTGCTAACATGGGATGCAATTTATTAACAGAATGAAATGAAATAATAAATATGGCAAACTAATAATAAAACATGTCACACTATTTAAGGAATAATGGGACCAAAAGCCCTGCACTCCCTTAAGGACTTCTGGGCCCCACCTTCACAAAGGAGCAATCTTACCGGACACCGGTACAAGCAGTTATTACCCAACCGGACAGTAATCGATCCGGGTTCAAGCTCCAACAATGGACCCGGAATGGGTCCTAACAAATAGTTTCCCCCAAGCATTAGCCTCTCAAACGGTGACAACCCGGAATCGAAACCCGAACCCGACGCCACAAGTTTTATTGCATACTGGGCCGGTATCATACCTGAGAACTTGTTATTTTCTAACGACAAAGCTGATAATTTGGGCATTAAACCCAAAAACCCGGGTAAAAACCCATGGATATTATTGTTGCTCAAATCCACTGAAATGAGTTCACTATTTGGACCGGAATTACCGGGTACCGGTATTGAGTCGTACTCGTTGTAGGAGAGTGTTAACTGTTGCAAAGACGGGTGAGTGAATAGACTCGGGGGTACCGACCCACTGAGTCTGTTGTGACTCATATCCATGACTTGTAGAAACACACAGTTGATTACACTAGACGGGATGTTGCCCACTATTTGATTGTTCCTCATTGAAAGCTCGACAAGGGCTGCTGGAAAATTCTCCGGCAAGTAACCGGAGATGGCATTGTCGCTGGCGTCAAGAAAGCTCAGTTTACTGAGTTGGGTCAGGGCAGGGAACTGGCTACCGAGTCCGTTTCCTTGAAGTTCGAGCCTTTTTATATTCTTCAGACCGTTGAAGCTCAACGGAATTGTTCCCTCGAGCTTGTTGTTGTCCAGGTACAGCTCTTCAAGATTCTTAAGTGAGCCCAGTGAGTCCGGCACCGAGGCAGAGAAGTTGTTCCGGGAAAGAGCGAGTCTATGTAGCCGAGTTAACTGGGAGAACGACTCGGGAATGGACCCAGTAAAGTCATTGTCAGATAAGTCTAAGTTCTGCAAATAGGGCAGGTCCCAAGACACGTTGGCGAGGGTGCCGGAGTAACCAGCCGAGTCAACAGCGAGCTCGGTGACTCGGGAAAGGCCATCAACAACGACGTCGCACCGGAAGCCACAGGTGAATTTCTCTTTAAACAGATTGTCGCATGGATCAACAGAGAAATCCCAGGAATTAATGCAGGAACCCAGAGTAACGGAGGTGGGATCGACGATGTTCTTTAGCTGCTTCAGGATTTGTATATCTTGCCAATGCGTTGCTGAATTCACAGCATTGAAGAATTCAGCGCAGATGAGTAGAAACAGAGTGAAAGAGAAGGAAGAAACTGGGGAGAGAAAAGGGTTATGCATCTGTAATTTTTCCGGCGAGGGAGAGAGGTAGAGGGAGAGGGGGAGAGAGAGAGAGAGAGAGAGGCGGTGGGGTTTTGTTTCAGTTTCTTTACGGTGTTTGCAGGGATCTTTGGAGGTTCACTAGTAAATGCCTGAAATTTCGTTCTCTACTCAGAGACCGTTGCTCGCAATGTTCCCAGAGTTCTATTTTTTTGTTTTTTTTTTTTTCCGCTTTATTAAAGTCTATTCAAACAAAATGTGAACGCTCATCCTTCTAACCCAGACACAAATGGTTCGATTTAAGTTATCTATTGGTTCAATTCCCCCTACTACAATCTATTTGTAATGTTAGAGAAAAGAAAAGTGACAATATTAAAAAGACAAGGTGAACAAAAATTTTGAATAATTTCATCATTTAATAATAATTTGAATATTGCTATACAATGAATCCGTCGTAAAATTGAGATGCTCGAAGAGGAGGAGAAAGGATATTGTAATGGAAGAGCAGGAGAAGGAAAAAGACGATGTGAGAACTGACAAACAACCATTCGATATATTTTTTTGTCAATAGCGAAGAGAAATCTTCATTCACCAATAATAATAATAATAATAATAATAATAATAATAATAAAATCGAATAAAAAATTGATAATAATAAAATGAAGAGAAAGGGCAAAAACTAAGGTTCCAAAAAGTATAAAGCTTCGAGATTGAGTATTGGGTCTAAATGTGCCTAAGCGTACTAATGCGTGATAAAAGCGCGATCGATGCATGATAAAAGCGTAAAGGGTGACAAAGTGTGAAAGTTAAACTTCAAGTATAAGCACCGCTTGAGGGTCGCTTAGATGAGTTTGTTAGAACACTGGTGAAAAACGCATATGACTTTATTTTGCAATCAAATGAAAGCAAGCTTTGGAAATTGTAGTTTTTGTCATCAAATTTTGCAATAAGATTTTAAAGTACTCCCTCCGTTCCAAAATTGTATTCCTCTATTCCTTTTTTGGTTGTCTCAAATTATATTCTCCTTTCTTTATTTTACTTTTTAGTTTTCTAAAGTACACATATTTATTGTGCATGGTAAGAAATAATAAAGAAGATATAAAGTGAAATATTAAATAAACCAAAGGGTATGCTGGAAAATACATTCATAAATTATACATTTCCAACAACATTAATTGAGTTTGCTTAATCTGTGTGAAAATTTGAAGGAGAATATCTTTTTGGGACTGAGGAAGTAGAATGTTTAAAAATCTTCAAATTCTAAAATATAGTTTAAGTAAACTTTTATCTGGTGATACGTGATAGTAGATATTTTTCTATCTTCATTTTTTTTAATTACTGTGAATAAGTGATACTTGTCATGAACATTGCCCAGTCTTGCATCATCTCGTGAACTAAAATAATAGATAGAAGGTGTCTTTAAAAATAAATTTTCATGACTTTATTATAAACTAGTTATTTCACTCGTGCATTGCACGTGATGATAATACCAGACAATATAAGTAATTCAAGAAGATTAACTATGAAAGATTTAGAGCTTGTTTCGTAATCTTTATTTTTTCTATTTATAAACTCACTTACCATTGATTTGAAAACTACTCAACAATCACCAGACATTTTAAATTTTAATTAAATCTCCACCACTCATTTTCACTCTTTATAAATTCTCTTTATAAATTCACTTTATAAACTTAACCAAACGGGCTCTTAAACTTAAAAAAAAACATAGCTGTAACCGTAATACGATATCTTTCATTAATGAAGATAAAAAATGGTTTTTTAGAAAAAAAACATTGAAGAAAATTTGCGAACACTAGAACCAATCTGGAAAATAATCTGAGGATGTGAGATAAAGACAGAATCATTTCACCGGTTCATAATAAATTTTTTTCAATAATGATTCATTAAAATTTTAAACTTTCTGGAAGCTCAAGGCCCATAAGCTAAGGCCCTATTATGCATAACCATTAGAGGTATACTTAAACCGTCTTTCTACCCTATTGGAGGCATACTTTTTAAACCGTCTTTTTACCACCTATGATAGTCGGTTCTCAGTATGTTTGTACTCATACTATACATGTTATACCGCCTGTTAATGGCTGGATTTATATGTTATATCGTCCTTAAAGTATTGAATTTATTGTTTATATATAACCCTTGAAGGGATATAAGTCGTTGCTAGGTACCACCTTTATGGACGGTTTATGATTCCTAGAAAATATTATGTTGCTCTCGAAGAAGCACATAAGAGTATGTTGTTATTCTTGAATAATATCACATGCTAGTAAACCATATTGTTCTTGAAGAGCAAAAGAAGGAAAAAAAAAAAAAAGAGAGAGAAGGGAAAATTACAAAACTCATATATGTATAGTTGATGTTCTTGAAGTAATACAAATAGAAGTCCTATATATGTAGATATTCATAAAGCGACTTTATGGTATAATTTTTATCACTTTTGCTTGTTCTACACGTCATAATAGTTTTTCATACTTCTTACTTACAAATTAAACTCATGCTAAAAAAGCGTAAAGAATGATTAGATACAATGATTATATGAATATTGAGAATTCATGAAAGCCAACTATATGACAAGATATATTAAAAGGTAGTCAACTAGTTATGTGTAATATTTCATGCAATGAACTCTTGCCATAGACACTAACAAGGTTACAAAATCTTCAAATCTAGTAGTTGAATATACGTCCCCCTTGCTAAACTAAGTTATATGACCTTTGAAATCCAGTATGTAGGTGTTAGCACACTTCCTTATATATAACAATTGTTGTTGATATATCTAAATTTCTAATCTTATTCTTGATTTTTATGATAGTTCTAAAGTGACAAATTCGGCAAAGATTGATTTCTTGGCCCTTGACATCACCGGAGAAAACTACCTTTCATAGATACTAGATGCTGAGATTCACTTGGAATCTATGGGCCTTGGCAAAACAATATAAGAAAATAATGATGCTACAAGCAAAGAAAAAAGCCAAAGTTATGATATTCCTTCACCGTCACTTGGACAAAGAGATCGGAAGAGTGAATATCTCACTGTAGAAGATCGTGAAGATCTGTGGAGAAACCTAAAAGAACGTTATGACCACCAAAAGACTGTGATATTGCCTAGAGCTCGTTATGAATGGTTACACCTAAGGCTATAAGGTTTTAAGTCTATAGCGGAATATAATTCAGAAATGTTCAAAATCAGCTCCAAACTGAAGTTATGTGGAGAAAGGATTACTGATGAGGAAATGTTGGAAAAAAGATTTTCTACATTTCATAACTCAAATGTGCTCCTATAGTAGCAATATCGAGAACGAGGGTTTAGAAAGTATTCTGAATTAATCTCTTGCTTGCTAGTAGCCGAACAAAATAATGAGCTATTGATGAAGAACCATGAATCACGTCCAACGGTTCTACGCCATTCCCAGAAGTAAATGTTATGACATCTAACCGTGGACATAGGCGTGGACAAAGTCGTAGTCATGGTCATAATCATGGCCGGGGTTGAAATCATGCTAGCAGCTCGAAGGCACAAGATTCTATATACTATAGATGTGGTATAAAAGGGCATTGGTCATGTACCTGTCATACTGCCAAACATTTTGTGGAATTGTATCAAGCATTCCAAAAGGAAAAGGGAAGGAATGTACAAATAAATTTCACAGATCAAGGGAATACTTCCAATTTTGATCCTTCAGAAATGACCCATCACGATAGCACATATTTCTTTGAATAAGCTGATGGAGGTATGCTCTACAGTGATGATATAAAACTCTTGATGGAAGATTAATGAATGAAAACATCATCTAGTATCAAAGTTATATTAGTTATGACTATTTTCGTTTTATGTTCTACTAATATTAGTGTGTACGCTTATTTTGTATTCGACATGTTATCTTAATGAATATCAACTTAAATGTTTTACATTACTTATTATGAGTTTTTCCTTTTTGAAGAACATGGACATTAAAACTTCTTCAAATGACTCTAAGATTGGTAAAGTTATTTGCTTAATAGATAGTGGTGTAACAAATGCCATCCTCAAAAGAAAAGAATATTTTACAAATCTGATTATGGGAAAATCTAATGTTAACACATTATCAGGTTCTGTAAATCTTATTGAAGGCTCCTGAAGAGCTATCATTAGATTACATGGAGGCATGTGATTTATTATTAATGATGCCTTATACTCCACTAAATCAAAGAGAAATCTATTAAGCTTCAAAGATATAAGGTGAAATGGGTACCATGTTAAAACTGCAATTGAATAAAATATGGAGTATCTCTATATTGTTTCAAATGATACATGTGTACTAGAGAAGTTACCAGCAGCATCTTCCGGTCTGTACTATATAACTATAAGTACAGTTGAAGTAAATGTTTTGTTAAACTCAAAGTTCGATGTTTCAAAAGATTTGATTGTTTGGCATGGTCGGTTAGGCCATCCTGAATCAATAATGATACGAAGAATTATTGATAATTCAAATGGACATAACCTGAAGAACCAAAAGATTCTTCAAACTAATGAATTTCTATGTGCTGTTTGTTCTCTAGGAAAAATGGTCACAAGACCATCATTAGCTAAAATTGGGACTAAATCCCCAACGTTTTTGGAACGAATTCAGGGTGATATTTGTGGCCCATACACCCTCTATGTAGACCATTTAGATATTTTATAGTTTTAATAGATACATCAACTAGATAGTCACATGTAAGCCTATTATCTACTTGCAACTTGGCGTTTGCGAGATTGCTTGCTCAAATTATTGGATTACGAGCACAGTTTTCAGATTATCCAATCAAGACAATTTGACTTGATAATGTTAGTGAATTTATATCCCAAACGTTTAATGATTATTGTGTATCACTTGGGATAAAAGTTGAACATCTTGTAGCTCATGTTCATACATAAAATGGTCTAATAGAATCATTAATTAAACGCCTCCAATTGATTGCTAGACCTTTACTCATGAGAACAGATATCCTCGTTTCAACATGGGGACATGCTATCTTGCATGTTGCAGCACTTATTCACATCAGGCCAATATCTTATCATAAGTTCTTCCATTGCAATTGGTTTTTGTTTAGGAACAAAATATTTCCCATCTAAAAATTTTTGGTTGTGCTGTATATGTACCTGTTGCTCCACCACAACGTACTAAGATGGGTCCTCAAAGGAGACTGAGAATATATATAAGGTATGAATCACCCTCCATAATAAAATATCTTAAACCCCATACATGAGATATTTTTACAGTACGATTTGCCGACTATCATTTTGATGAGACGGTATTCCAAGCATTAGGGAAAGAAAAGAAAAAACCGAAAAAGGAGATTTCTTGGAATGCATCATCTTTGTCTAAACTTGATCCTCGTAATGGACAATGTGAACAAGAAGTTCAAAAGATTATTCATTTGCAAAGTATAGCCAATCAATTACCAGATGCATTTACTAACCTTAAAATGAATAACCAAGTCTCACATTCCAGCTGAAAATGCTCCACTTAAAATTGATGTCAAAGAAGGACAATCTGTTGCCAATGAATCTAAAGTACGCCTGAAGTGTGAAAGGCTAGTCGGTTCTAAAGATAAAAAATCCCCGAAAGAAAAAGGGAGCAACAAATAAAGATGGTCATGTTGAGGCAAATACTCATGTAGAACATAATCAAGAAACTCTAGAAGAAGTTTAGGTACCTGAGAATAATGATAATAAAGAGATCTTGATAAATTATGTTCACACAGGAAAGAGGTGGAACTGAAAAGAAACAAATGGCGACATTACTTTTGCATGCAATGTTGCATTTAGTATTAATGAAAACGAGGATGATAAACCAAAATCCGTCGAAGAATGTTGACGTAGAAATGATTGGCTAAAATCGAAAGAGGCTATACAAGTTGAATTGGATTCATTAGAAAAACTCGAAGTTTTTGGGCCCATTATTCAAACCCCTGAAGGAAAAAAGTCTATTGGTTTTAAATGGGTTTTTGTACGAAAGAGAAATGAGAAAAACGTAGTTGTGAGATACAAAGCATGACTTGTGGCACAAGGATTTTTCGAAAGGTCTGGTATTGATTATGAAGAAACATATTTCCCCGTAATGGACGCCATTACATTTAGATATCTAGTTAGTTTGACTGTTGATAGGTGTTTTATTAGGGTATTTAATTTCTCCATACTAGTAGTTATTTATGTGTTTTATTATGTTGAAGTATTTGTTTATATTTAGTTTGTTTATTTATTGTAGGATTAAGGAAATGATCAAAAAGAATTAATTTCGGACGCATTTTGCAAGAATTTTAGAGTTTGGGGGACTAAGATGTCAAGAAACAAAATCAGAAGGACCAAAAGGATTGGAACAAAAGATGCAGTGCGGGTGCACTGTCTGAGCAGGGCACCCACCCAAAGGTTGCTAATTTTGGACAGAATGTGTAAGGCGGCCGCCCTGCTCATCAGTGCACCCGCCTTAACTCTTTCGCGTGAGATTTCCTTCGTTTTTCCTTGTTCTTTCAGGAGTCTTTTTATAGTATTACTTTTGCATGATTTTTTTACTACTTTTCTTAGGGTTTTTAGACTCTATATAAATGGGTCTAGTCTTAGGAATAAAAAGACATCTTCATATACAACAAAACACAATTCCATATTCTTTATTTTTGCATCAAAGACAAGACAGAAGGAAGGCTAATTTCTCCTTCCTCCGGTTTAAGGGGATGTTGTTGCTACTTCTTGTTCTTAATTTTTCAATTTTAGTGATATTATTTGTTGCTGTTTTGTGAGATTGATTGTGTTCTATTTTTCATGTTCATGAATATTGATTATTTGATCTAGTTTAGGCCTGCTATATTAAGCAATTGATGTTCTAGCGCTAAGTTGGGGTTTCAATCCATAATTGTTGTTTTTCCTAACTCTCAAGTAGCGACTAATGATTGTTAATCATTAGGGATAACAAAACCTAAGTTAAATAGATCGGACTTGTGAATTTATTGTTTTGATTAACTTATTTTCCTAGTTCTTCATGCAATCGTTGTTCTAAATCTAGAGAGCTTATTCTAGGTTGTTCAAATGATTTGTTTTGATTAGAGAGTTTATTTTGATTGGATATACTTAAGGGAAAATCCGGAGAGCAGAGCTTCTTGTTGCCTAGAGTTAATAGTTTTGCAAGAAAGTAGGAACAACGCTACAATTGATTACTATCTTTTATGTGAAGTGCACAACTGAACCAAGAACTAGAGTTAGCGTGTGTGTTTTATCTTGTTTATTATTTGCTTTCTTCTTTCATTGTTATTAATTTTAATTCAATCTTTACAAAAACCCTCATTTCTACTTGTTGACACAAAGCACTTAGATTTATCCAACGTTCTCTGTGGGTTCGACCCTTACTCTCCGCTTCTACAAGTTATTTTAATTTTAATTGAGTAAGGTACTTATTATTTTGGCGCATTTGACACGCGACCAACTGTGCATGAAAAACTAGATATGAGTCTAATGGATGTGGTCACAGCCTATTTGTATGGCATGCTTGACGCTGAATCTATATGAAAATCCCGGAAGGATTTAAAATGCTTGAATCATATAGTTAAAAATCTCGAGAATTATTTTCAATTAAACTACAGAGATCACTATATGGTTTAGAACAATCTAGTTGTATGTGGTATAACCGTCTCAGTGAATACTTGTTGAAAGAAAGATATAAGAATGATCCCATTTGCCCATGTTTTTTATAAAGAAATCAATACTCGGGTTTATCATCATTGCAGTATATGTCGATGATTTAAACATTATTGAAACTCTTGAAGAGCTCCCAAAAGCAGTTGATTATTTGAAGAAAGAATTTGAAATGAAAGATTTGGGAAAAACAAAATTTTGTATTGGTTTGCAAATTGAACATCTGAATGATGGAATTCTCATTCATCAATCGACTTATACTAAAAAAGTCCTCAAAAGATTTTATATAGACAAAGCACATCTATTGAGTACTCTAATGATCATGCGGTCTATTGATATAAATAAAGATCCTTCTAGACCGCGGAAAGATAATAAGGAAATTCTTGGTCCTAAAGTACCATACTTAAGTGCTATTGGTGCCCTCATATATCTTGCTAATAACAGAAGGCCAGACATAGCATTTGCAGTAAATGTATTGGCAAGATATAGTTCGGCTTCAACAATCAGGCATTGGAACGAGATTAAACATATATTTCATTATCTTAGAAGAACGATTGATATGTGATTATTCTATTCTAATTCTTCTCTGCCAGAATTAGTAGGGTATGGATATTTGTCTGATCCACATAAAGCTAGATCTCAGACAGGTTATCTCTTTACTTGTGGTGGTACTGCTATATCATAGAAATCTACCAAACAAACTTTAACTGCCACTTCTTCAAATCATGTTGAACTACTTGCAATTCATGAAGCGAGTCGAGAATGTGTATCACTAAGATCTATTATTCAACATATCCGTGGAACATGTTGCAACAAAAACATCCTAACAATTCTACACGAAGATAATGCGGCATGCATAGCCCAGTTAAAGGGAAGATTTATCAAAAGGGATAGAATCAAGCATATTTCACCTAAATTCTTTTTCATACATGATCTTAAAAAGAATGGTGAAATTAATGTTTAACAAATCCGTTCCAGTGATAACTTGGCAGATCTATTTACCAAATCGCTTCCTATTGCAAATTTTGAGAAATTGGTGCACAAGATTGGAATACGTCTGTATAGAGATCCTAAATGATGATCAAATGAGGGAGAGTCCATACAAGCTATACTATTTTTTCCTTTATCAAGTTTTTATCGTACAAAGTTTTTCTTATAAATGTTTTTAGTGAGGCAGCTATCAAAGAATAGTGTGCAGAATTGTGTACTTTTTTTTCCTTCACTAGATTTTTTCCTACTGGGTTTTTTCTAGTAAGGTTTTAACGAGGCGTAACCTATGAAATAGTCATCTAGTGGGGAGTTTTATGAATCTACAACATGTCCAAGCAAGTTATATGTGTGTGTGGATGACTATTACATTTAATGGATTCTTCATGTTCACATTCAAATTGATTATACTTTGGAAAAGATTTCTTAAGCATGCAAGTGGGTGATCAAGTTGATTATTAGTTGGATTTTATACAAGTTGACATCAAGATTAATTATTTTAATGATACATTTGTAATTCATAAATTGCTATTTTGCACCTCTTTGCATCTATAAATAGGGGTGGTATCTTTCATTCTAATCACCATCAACAAAGAGTGAAAAATTTCCTCTATATAGTTTCTTTTTTTGTGCTTCTTAATTTCTTTAATATTGTCTTGAGTTCTTTTAATTTTATAACACTATCTTATATATATTTATTAGATTATATGCTAAACATAGTCAAACATCGTTATATCATGTTACGTTATTGCGGTCCGGCTATAGAAACATCACTTCCCCCCTTCCGGAGCTCAAATTGTCACGTGGCTGCACAACATTGGGTGTTGGACCACGTGGATGCTCAATATTGGGTGTTTCCAACACCCAATGTTGTGTAGCTACGTGGCAGTTTGAGCTCCGTAAGGGAGGAGGTGATGTTTCTATAAAAAATCACATGTTATTGTTTTTGAAAATTGTTTGTTTTCCACATTTATCTTTCTCAGGTTTCATTATATCATTTAATTTCATCAAGCACACAATACGAAAAGTAATGGTAGATGCCTGAAATTTCATTATGTATTATATTTTTTATTGATTGATTATTTTTTATTATTATATTGGTTGGTAATCAATTTGTTTGTTATATTGATTCATCATGTTTTAACAAGTGCTGGATATAGTCACTTTGGTTTTAGTAAAATGTATATTCACATGTTTTTCAAGAAAATCACACATATACATGATGCTCTTTACAATTATACTTTTGAACGATAAGATTTTATCAATTCATCTACCCGTATAACGCACGGGTGCGAATACTAGTATTATATATTAACTTTAAGATCAGTCAATTAGTTATTTGTATGTCTTTCACTTACTTATAAAGGATCTTTAAATATTAATTGTGATTGTGATAATTATACTAATTCAGTATATTTGTTTTAGATAAGTGAATTAGATATTTCTTTATATTTAACTTACCTATAGGAAAATTTTCAAGCACTTCCCAGAAGTTTCATTAAAAAACTTTCCACCTAATGTGGCATGCATCAATGTATTTCAAACTTAAACCATGTGTATTTTAAATCCACATGACATGCATCTATGTATGTCACATGTGAGGGAAGTTTTTTAACAAAACTTTCGAGAAGTGCTTGAAAGGGACTTCTTATCTATAATAATCCTTGAATATAGATTGTGCTTTGAATAATTATACAACTTCTTTATATCTTCTCTTTAATCTAAGCTGTGAAATACACTTAGTGTTATATGCGACAAATTTATATTTCTTTTGGTGTTTTCATACTCCTCTACATGTTGCCAATGGAGTACGATTCACTGTATCTCTTCGTTATAGGTATGTCCACCTATGCCCTGTAACGCCCCAAAATTTGAAATATTAATTTAAATAAGATTTATGATTTTATGGGATATATAAGAAGTTTCATTGAATTGTAATGATATTTGAAGCCGTGTCTAATGTTCCATTGAGAAATTTAAAAGTCGTCATGAGATTAATGTCTTTCATATGGGATTGCTGAATTTTTCAATATCAGTTATTCGGATATCTATAAGAATTTTCTTAAATTAAGGGACCAAGAAAAAATAAATAAGAAACTTTGAGGACTAAAAATAATTAAATAATTGCTAAACAAGTCCCTAAGATTTTCTATAAATAGGGAGCATGGGTCAGAGAAAAAATGGAAAAAATTTTGTAAAAAACATAGCTCCCCCGTCTTCCTCGTCTTTGCACCATTCTTGGAGGTGGCTAGCTACGTATAGATGGGTCGCCAGCGTCCTTCAAGAGAGAAGTCAGAAGAGGGGGCTAGCTGCCCCATATGGTAGCTAGCCGCCCTTTTGCAGGGGCAGGCCGACTCCCGTTTTCATTACTCTTCATGCGCTCTAACGGAAATGGGCATAACTTTTTGTATAGGGCTCGTAATTGAGATCCGTAAAAGGCGTTGGATTCCCTAATCGATGAGCTTCGAATGTAATCCCCAAATAAGTCTTTCATAATCATATTTAATAACCAAATTTCATGACATTAGCAGCTGAACTTATCATTTTAGGTGTTTTAAGTTTTATTCGCTCTTGGGTGGTTCAAGATGGATGTCATGGCAATGAATAAAATGAAATAACATGTCATTATAGATTATAATATAGATCTCACAACAATTTGTAGGTGGGATTAAAAGTTTGTGCAAGTGAGAAACAAGAAAGTTATGAATTGTTATCGCATAGCTAACAGTAAAGGTAAGTAACGGTTCAACTACAATGCAAAACAATATTATTACATTCTCTAATGTGACAATATGATGTATAAAAGATCTCGGATGCTCTATATTTGAAGTGATTACAATACATATGATAATTATATGATCATATTTGCCGATGTATTCACAATACTGAGTAATGTATTCATATATGATGCATGCCATATGCATCTATTAAACATGATGATAAACATGAGAACATGCATATGACACAAAAATGGTTGGCGTGAGATGCCATGAATGTCTGTGTGATCCCTATATTGCTACACTGCATTTTGATTGTCGTCCAGATATATACATTCCATCTGGGGCACTATGGGTGTTCGGGGTCCGTGACCGGTTGACCAGGTATATATATTGGACATGATATTGAGACCCAGTAGTTGCATATTGGCTAGGCCTTGATTATTTGATAATATTTGTAAGTCCTTGCAGTATCCTGAGCCATGGTTGAGGCAATGGCAGTCACGCAGAGGGACAGTGTACCCCTTTGACTAGACGTGAGCTCGCTAATAACTGGCCTTATTAATTAAGAGCCCATGCGGTGTTTTATATAAATGATGTTGGGCATGTTTGCTTTGTGGTGTGCGGAGTTATCATCACATTTAAACATCATGCACATATACATGCATGTCGTTACTTGCTGAGCGTTAGCTCATATAGTTTTGTATTGTAGATTTAAGAATGCAAATAACATTAATTGGTGGCAACGCCAAGATACCACATGACTGTGTACTGAGCCTTAACTGTGGTTGTACTGGTTGTATGGGTCTATCATGAGTGGCACAAAAAAAGGTTACAAATTCTTTTTATTTGAAATAATTATTATTTATAAAGGTGGAATATTTTATGAAGAAAGTCCCAATCTTCCCTACTCTTATATTATTCCTACTCTTATATTATTATAAAGTGAACTAGCTTTTCATCCGTTCGTTACACGGTTAGATATCTTATCAAATTATCTACATAAATGTCAATATTTAGTTTTAATGAATTATGATAAATAATAAGTAAAAATAAATTTTCGTTTCCGTTGACATCATCTTACAATAATTATAATGTACAGCAAATTGAAAGCAATTTACCAGATCTAGCATTATATGGTATGACATCATATGGTCACATATAACCATGTAACATGTATCGAAATACAGCGTATAGAAAATCACAATTATGTAGCATGTCCTAGTACACGCTATATACCATATGGTAGTATCATATACCATATAGGCATATAGCGTTATATCAATTTTACAGTTAAATGGCATCAATAAAACAAATAAATTTATTTACCATATAATACACAATGGAAGATGGACTACATAATATTAAATGATTTTTATCCCGATCGTATTGTGTAGTAACATATATTTTTTTAATTTTTTTTACGAATATAGTAGATCGTCACGGATGATGTAAACTATAAAACCATATCGATCATAATAAAACAGATTAATTAATCGTAAACAATAAATATATAATAAAATTGATAACTATTATACCAAAAAAGTAAAAATAAATTGAAGGAACAAAACCGAATGATGACTCTTCATTATTAATTTCATTAATGGTATGACGGATGAGGACTCTATGAGAGTGAGAGTGAGAGTGAGAGAGAAGTGGGCAGAGAGATATCTAGATAAGGACCAAAAACTAAAAACCAAAAAGTAAAAGGATAAACATCAAAGTGATAACATTGGTTGCCACAAAACGATTAAAATGACCAAAAATCCTCCACTTAAAAGCATTTTGGGTAGGAAGATTGGGGTCAAACTGTACTGCATCACTTCTCATTTAATTAATATATAGATTTCATTTATTGTTAGATAAATATGACTTTATTTATTACATAAATACATTTAAGTTGTTTGAGGATAACATTTGTTTGACTTTTCAGCTATTTACTTTATTTTGAAAATCTTTTTTTGTGAAAAATATTATTATAGAAATAATGTTTCATTTACTGGTAGTATAAAAATTATCAAAATATTCCCCAAAAAAAAAATATTTTTGGGTAATATAAAAATGTCAGAATATTTAAAAGTGTTACATGCCCTACCTCTAGTAATAAATCATACATTGTATTATCTTCCTTCCGGTTTTTATTATTGGCTAATTGGCACTATATAACCCTATTCTTTCACCTTGTTGCGCAATCTAATCGTAACCTTTGAAATTTGTTGATTCTAACCCTAAATCTCACATTTTTTGCTCAATATAACCTTTTTAACTTAAAAAGACTTAAATTCTAATTTAACTAAAAATTAGTAATTAAAAATTAATTTGGTTGTATTAAAAAAATTAATTTGAGAATTTAGGGATGGTAAAAGGGGTGGATTGATCTACTTCATAATCCTCCTAGAGTAGGATAGTGTGGACGAAATTGATATGTGGGACGGGTAATGCAGATCGGCTTTTCAACGTGCTTATCAATTCATTTATTATAATTTTTCTATTGTTTAAATTTTTCCTTATTTATATTACATTTTTATCAGTTATAATTAAACATATGGTTGCTGGTGGATCATTGTGGTGTGCCTTGGTCTATCCCACTTCCCACGTTTGTAGATCGAAAATGCTATTCCATCGGTGGATCCCATTACGTTCGAAGCGAATCAAGTATTTCAAGCATTTCAAGCATTACTACAAGGAACTATAGTAATATTTCAATAAGAAATACTAAAATTTAAGATTCGTGAATATAACTTATTCACTTTATTTTTTATTGCATATTAATTTTAATTTAATTAGAATTTGAGGTTATTGTTGTTTTTTTTTTTTAAAATTGAAAAGATTAGATTGCGCAAAAAAATGTGAGATTTGAGGTTAGAATTGTCAAGTTTGAAACGATGGGGTTAGACTGCATAATAAAATGAAAGGTTAGAGTTAGATTGCGCCAATTGGCCTCCAATTATTGTATATATATGCTCAAAACCGAACACACATTGCATATTTATCTATGCTTATTGATGCCATTTACTCCTAATTATTATTTTTATTTTAATTATTTTTATGCTTAGTAAATTTTTAAATTATGTATTACAGGCCTATTGCATCAAAATGTTAGTGATGGTGTTTTCCATGAAGGAGTATAATTTTACTCATGATAGTGTCGTATATAAAATTTATTTTATTTTATTGTTTAAAACCATTCGATCTGTTTATTTGTTGCTTAATCTATTATGTGCCATTATGCTCCAATATTTTATTTCAGGGTTATATTGCTTTTTTCTTGCATAGTACGTGTTATTCAGCCTCCTAAATGAGGATATTGACAGAGAGGACATTAGTATCTAGTGGCCATGGAAGGCTGAGTGATGAAAATAGAGGTAATTACTTGTGTTTCTTTTGTCCAACATGTGTTGTATTGTTTAGCTATGGTATGTATAGTCGTAATTTATTATTTATTACGCTGTTCACTTTTCTTAAAATATATTTTCTTCGTAGAGGGCGTGTCTAGTATTAATGCCAATAAGAGGTCACATGGCCCTTTATCTGGATCATCTCAAAATATATTTACATCAAATAGTTTATTTAACCGTTACTCAGTTAATAGTACAAGGACCCTATTAACTGACTTGACCAATGTATGTTTCTAATAACTAATTATTATTTTAAATTTCCAATGTTGTAGTGGTTTTAATGTTGTTTTTTAATTTTTATGTGTTTGAATGTTGTAGTTGGTTCCAGCCACCTATCCACAGATTATAATTTTGACGGCGTTGGAATTAGTTTTAAGATGATCGACAATAGTACTACTAATAATCTCGGTTCTCTGCTAAATGCCTTATCCTGCAGCCAATTGTTTCATGGAACCCAGTTGTATCATCCCGGCCTGTTTAACGTCTGAGCAACATTATCGGTTCTGATGGTACTGGACATGATGCCAATATGTGTGAGTATTCATTAATCAAATATTATGAAATAAAGGTAATTATTTTGTTCATTTTAAGTGGTTAGTTATTGTACATATCTGTGTTGACCTTTGCAGTCACATGCGATGTAAGTGGCTTTGATCATATATCCCCTTGTATAATAATTAAAAAAAAAAAGTGTAATTCTATCCAATTAAGTATAATGGATAGTTTCTTAAGTCTATGTACGAGACATATATGTTTATCATTTCCTCTTGTAAGTTAGCCCGTGTACATCGAGACTTTCGATTTAAGATCCCATTTATATATTTTTTAATTTATCAACAATGTTAATTTTATGAAAAGTGGGAAAAAAAGTCAAGGTACTATGTTAAGAAATATGATTTTTAGTTCATTTTTGTGTATAGATTTAAATTAATTAATTTATGGATGTATATGTAAATTGACAATGGTTTAGCTATAAAAAAAAAGTGTTTTGATCTTGATGTCTTTATATTTGTGATGTAAACGTTAAAAAGTGTAGTGATAATATATTACCCTTTTTGGTATATAAATTATAATTAGCACTGAAAGTAAAATTACAAGAGTGTAAATATAAGTTGATACCATGTTTCGTTCTTATATTTACTTGTTAAAAAATTAATTCTTAGTCAAGTTCTGATACGCATGAGTTTGAGAACAACAATAATATTGTTCGTGATAAGAAGCCAGGCACAAAAAGCAGTCTGAAAATCAGAAATAATATCAGGGAGAAGAGATAGATCGGAAGAGCACACGTCTTTAAAACAATTGTATAAGAAAAGTATTTGTTCACATCACGAAGAGATTTACCATTATTCAACACATTCAAACACCCACAGTATCCCAATTATATTGGTAGAAAATTGCATGATACTGCGAGGTCTGGGGCCTTGAACGTCGTGTCCATGTCAGAGAGTAGTAGCACGACTCTCTTCGGCAATGAAAGACTCCTATGATCTCTGCTTCCATTTTCACACTAAATTAGAACATGTTTCGGCCTAAGCATCATCAATCACTCTTTTATAACTCTCTTTACGCGGCTAGTATAGTTCGAAACAAAAGGGGAGCTTCCGGTTTGTAGTAGGGGGTATGTTAGGCTAACGTAAGTGCCCTATGGTCAGAATCATAAAACTCCTCATCAATAACATTTTCTGATCTCATGACGAGTTAGCCATACCCCTATCAACCGTTCTAAAAGCAATCCATGGCTTAAAAAAGTTCATTTCCATATGTACATTGGACAACAAAACCAGTATCATTCAAAATTTGTTGGAAATGAGCCATAAATATTTTGGGCACCACTGGTCTATCATCCATACCCAACAATTCATTCAAGTCTCCAATGAAGAGAGCATTCAGTTGATTACAACAGCACAATTTACTAATAAGACTAAGATAGTTTTCCATAAAACCCAACAAAATGCCAAACTTGACTATTCTAATCTATAATATTGTCATCTACATGACTTCTAGGGAAACCGTTAATAGAAACTGTCCATGAATTCTTCCAAAAGAGCAGCAACTCTCCACTTTTCTCTCTACAATCCACACGAAAGAAGTTGTAGAAACCCAAAGAGTGCCTTAAGAAACCAGCCTTATGTTCATAGATCTTGGTTTCCATTATAAAACCAAGTCCTGGGAGTTGTCACGGATCAATCTACATAATTTTGCCAATTTTCAGGGACATCCCAATCTCCGACCATTCCAACTAATGATACTCATCAAAAAAGAAAACAGTGAAGAAAAAAATGAAAACAAGAAATTCTAACTTCCAATTTAGAGGGACGCATCAAAAATCTCCCCGTCGAGAATGAAAAACCCGATAAGGATTTCCCTTGCCACGGCCTAGCCTTCATCACCTATTCCGAGTGTGTTATAGTAACTATATTTAGTAAAACATAGAGGAAATTGCAAAAAATGACCTACCCCTAACATAAAAAAAAAAAAGAAATTGCACCAATTAACTTTTTAGTCAAAATTAAAATTCCACCAATTAATATTTTAATCTTTTTTTTTTTAAACAACATGATACGCTCATGGCACAGAAACACTACACATCGTCCAACAAAACGATGGCAATTTTGATAGTCGCGCAATGATAGATATGCCGCACACTCATACGTTATGCAAGCGATGTGAGATAAAAAATCAGAGTATCAAACATCACAAACGCAACACTACACTATTCACATAGGGACAAGATTGTTCCTTTCTTTTATTTATTTATTTATTTTTTTTTGTGTGCAGGAACACAACACGCACACATATGGTGTCACGACCCGCTCTGCTATTTTCAAAGATCAATTTTTACCAATCAAAGTCAAGTGTTGAATGGTCAGGTCAAGGTTGAGTTTGGACAAGAAAGTGTTATTTTTAATATTTGGAGTTATCTTATAATTATTGTTTAAATAAGATTTTGTCAATATGACCAACTTATAACAGGCAAGAATATTGAGAGAACATGTGTGCAAATTGTTTATAATATATATGACATTGTCTTGCATTTAGGATACATCACATATACCATACACAGAAGGCGTTTTGGCCGAGAAGAAAGAAGAAATGGGAGGAAAAAGAAAAAGAATAGGAAAAAGAAAAAGAGAAAGGAAAAGAGAAGGAAATGAAGGATTTTTTGATCTAGTTAGTGTGGATTGACATTTGGCTCTCGATTTTTGTGTGCAATTTCATATAGGTAAGTCAAGGAATTATTTCTAGGTTTATGTATTCTCAAATGGGTGTTGAATCTATGACTTATTCTTATGGTTTGAAGCTAAATAATTGCTTTTATTGTTGCAAGCTAGAAGAATGGGTTTAAATTTTTAAGCTCCATTACATGTTATATTGTGATTTTCATAAATCCTAGAAATTGAGAAATTGAGAATTTTGTGTAATGTGATATTTGATGAAGATATATTATATCTTCATCCAAGTATAGATGAAATACTAATTGAGTTGGGTTTAAGATCAAATAATGTTATTGACAATTATTAGTTTGATGTTAAGAAGTATTTGTAGTAATTAAAGGTAGATGAACATGTATAGAAAGATCTTTGTGAAATTGTTAAGGTGAAAAACTATTACGAAATGAAATTTTTAAGGTGAAAAACTATTATGAAATGAATATATTTGATGTCATTGAGATTTTGAGATCTCTATTAATATGTGTTCGTGTAAATGTGTGTTGAAATTCGCAAGTGTACGGGTCGAACAAGTAATATAGTAAACAATGAATCCGAGTTATCATTCCCGCGAGGGTTGGATTGAGTACCGAAATTATTAATTCTTACTTTATTTGAAGGGTAATTTACAGCTAGCGTCTCCAACCTTTCAGATTTGTTGAGAATATGGGACCTTTTAGGTTTGTTGAGATTACGTCCCCAACCTTTAATTTTCGTTGTGGAGGCCCCTAACTTTTCAACAGTGTTACACCTAAGGTCCCTCTAACGTTTTCCATCCATTTCCACCATTAAGGTCAGGGGTATTATCGTAAAATAACTAAAAATTGAATATTTTAATGTTTAAAAAAAAAAAAGAGAGAGGGGGGAGACCCCCCATGTGCTGCAGGAAATGGCACCACTTTGCTGCCATTTCGGGCCAAAAAGGGGGGGTTTTTGGCAGGAAATGGTAGCCATCTGAGCCGCCATGTCCCGCCAAAAAAGAGGAGGAAGGGGGACTCTCCCCCCTTTTTGGCCGCCATTTCCTGTCGAAAAATGGGGGAGAGTCCCCCATTTTGGCTGCCAGAAATGGGAGCAGTTTGCTGCCATTTTCGGCAGCACATGGGGGGGTCTCCCCTCTCTTTTTTTTTAAACATTAAAATATTCAATTTTTAGTTATTTTACGATAATACCCCTGACCTTAATGGTGGAAATAGATGGAAAACGTTAGAGGTACCTTAGGTGTAACACTATTGAAATGTTAGGGGCCTCCACAACGAAAATTAAAGATTGTGAACATAATCTCAACAAACTTGAAAGGTTGGGGACGCTAGCTGTAAATTACCCTTATTTAAATGATCAAATATTTTGTGTTTTGGAAAGAGAATAAATAAACAAATAAATAAAATTAAGAAGATAAAATATATACAAAGATCTAGAGGGAAATATATGATGGATATGAGTTAGGACTCACGATTTCACCACAGTTGGACCACCTAGTCTAACGACGACTAATCCATATTACCGATCGAATCTCACAAAATTAACTAACTACCATTTGTACAAAAAACCACAATAGGTGTCGGTTTTAATACTCATTACGCGTTGGTTCTAGTGGAGACGCTAGCAGTAGCGACGCGAATTGTTCTGTTATACACATCGGTTTCTGGGCGATGCGTAAAGTACAAAAAAGGCGTCGTTTATATATAAACAACCGACGCATATAATATTTCTTTAAAAAAAAAAACCTAAAAATACACTATAGGTGTCAGTTCTTAAATAAGAACTATAGGCATCGGTTCTTCAGTAAAAACCGACGCCTATAATCATGTTTAGGTGTCAGTTGTATACCAACAACCGATGCCTAAAACCTAACTTTTATTTTTTTAAAATTTGAATAGGCGTCGGTTTTTATGTAATAACTGACGCCTTTTAATTTTTTTTTTCTAGCATGCATGCAATATCGTAAGAAGCTATTTATAGCCCTACGGAAGATGTAAAACAACAAACCCTGCATTCAACAACAAATATAGCATCCAAAGCCAAACACAACATCCAAAGCCAATATGAAACAGAATCAACACATCAAAATAATTTAACTACAAAAAATAGAAACACTTACAACCACATTGCCTAGAAATTGAAAAAATTAATTTAGACTACTATAAATCAAATACTCCGACTATTATAACTACTATATTTCCACCCAAATCATCACAATCTAATTAGTCTAACTATATTCAACAACAAGGTCAAAGGTAAGTTATAAATTGTGCAAAAACATTATGTCATTAATGTACTGTTGGAATAATGTACACTAGCTAACTCTTGAAATGTACATGTTTGTATGAAAATGTATAATGTATAGGTAATCCATATTTCAAAACAAATAAGATAAAAGATTATACATAATAGTCAATAAAGTACTTGGCCCACATATCTCGAATCTCGTCAATATGCCTACAACAAACAAAAAGAAATATAATTACTTTCTTAATAAAATATATACATGAAACTTTAGAAAATTCTTAGTTTTTGATAAATATTTATACCTTCTCAAGATATTCTGAACTACCAGAACATTGTGTGACTATATCATACATATTTTTCATTACACAATAGCCACACCCGTTGGATCTCCAGTTGCTGAGCACACTAAAATTTCCAACGAATTGAAAATTAATATTAGCAATTAAACCACTAAAATTTGAAACTTCAATATATAGTTATTATAATATATAGATAATACTTTTCATACATTAATTGATTTTCACATGAGATTGGTCTTCCTCATTTTCCCATACGCCCACAATGTTCTAGCTACCCTAAAATTGTAATATATATATGTGTGTGTGTGCGTAAAAGTTAAATAAACTCAAACTTAATTACTCAAAAGACTTTAAACCAACCAAATTAATTCACGTGCTTCTAAAATTCAAATTTAAAAATATATTATAAAAAATCCAATTATAAACGATACCAAACGAAACCTTAGTTAGTCATAATTGTTTACATGCTCAAATCCGCCTTGATATCAAATGTGCGCCTATTATCCTCCAGAGAATCCAAGTAGTACACTGTATTACGGTGAAAGCATAGTACAAGCAGTAGCCAGTGGTTTCTGTAATATTTTATAATAATGTAAGTTTGCATTTGTTAATCACAAATATTTCAAATTAAGCGAAAGCATGTTTAAAAAAAAAGTCGTTTAATATCTGTAATGGTTTTTACCTCTAATGATACGGTATTATAATGTACTTCTTGTCCGTCAATTTTTCAAGTGCGCTGAGGATGTAGTTAATACCTGGCCCCTTACAAACTTGAAAGTTAATAGCCGCAGTCATCGATGGACCAAGAAACCCTATATTTGTAATCTCAAATTGGTTAGGTAACTTATGTAGGTACCTGAAATACATTACACTAGTGGTGAAATGTCAAATAAAAAATTATATAATGTAATTAAATATGAATGAAGAAGTCTTACATTTCCAAAATTTGCAAAATAGATACGTTCAACCATCCCATTCTGAGCAGATCGGCGATATCGTCGTCCGAAACATGAATTGTATTGACCTTATCAATGGGGTGGTGAAACACATTCACATCCATTGACGCGTCAATGAAATCCATAGAAAGGGGCAACCTAACAGCCACGGCGTGCAACTTTTTAAGAACGGGACTCAAGGATGCCAATGTTGCAGAGTCAACAAGACTAGGCCGTGCCGAAGAGACTTCAACACTCGCGGGCAGCTCAACACTCGCGGGCTCCTTGCCTTTTTCCTTGGATGCCGATTGCTCCACTATCTTCGGCTGTGGCTACAATTTGATTGCCATCATAACATGGGTAATACAAAATGCAATGAGGATAAGAGCTTTAATGTAAGTTCAATTCATTACCTCTGGTGGCAACACTAAATGTGAAGGCCACTGAGTGAAACCGCCTTCAGCTACATCAACTAATTGCTGCTGAAATGAATTTGACACCGGAAAACTCAAGTTCAATGCTTCAAGATATATAGAGTCAACTGACACTTTGCAATAACCGGGTAGTGGCTCTTGACCGTGCACCATCATACCAACCTCGGGTGGGTAAACCATTCCAGCTCCTACAATTGTAGTCACACTGTTACACACAAGGGCGAGACAACACAGGGCCGGCTTCTTCGAATATTCAACACAAATGAACAAAATAACGTTAGTTGTAAGAATTGAAATGAAATTAATGGATTCAAAGACATTACAACGCAACACTAAGTACCTCTATCTCATGACATGACGGGGGATCGACTGAGTGGCTGTTACTACGGGTAGGTGGCCTGATGGAAAGACTAGCCGCTGTAGATATTTCCATACATCCAACAAGATTTGGTGGTACTTCCATGCCAAGGCGTTGAAGATCTACGTCTGCATCCTATCGAATTGGGCCTACATCTGTGTCATAGTATCATGCCTCACTCGCTCAGTGATGCTCGCAGTGACCTCTGCTGTTATTACCTGCCTAAGATCATCGATCAACACTAGCCCACTTTGTCTTCTCCTCTGCTCTTCAGGTCTGCCATATACGTCCCTCACAATGACATATCCACCATAACCCCTCAGTCAGCCAGGGTGCTCCTGATTGCCTAGAGCAACCGTCAAGATATCCCGATGTCTCTTTGGGACAAATTTTCCACTGCTGGCATCCTCTTGCATTTCTCTCTATTTGAAAGATTTCACGATACATATAAGTTCACGTAAGTTGATACAATGAAAAAATCACTAGTACAATTTATACTTACAATTTTCTCATAAACCTCCTTTGTTGCATCGTTGGGTATGTAATAATTACCATCTGGCCCCAACTTCAACCTTGCCCGAAGTCAATTGTAACAGCGATCTTGGGATTGAATGGTTGAGCTAATTGACCCACAAGAGGAAGAGGAAGATAGAGGGTCTGCAACAATCCACTCAAGCCTCCTACGAGCATAACCGGTAGAGCCTAAAAAGTGTGGGTGCTTGTTATGTGCTTGACTTTGTTTCGCCTTCTCGCTTTTCTCCTAAAAATCACATCACAACTGCTTTTATTTAGATACCCATGCAATCTGAAAGTAATACAAAATTCCGTAAGTTCCTCACCCTAAACTCGGGAGTGTCACGATCCTGTTTGAATTTATTCCACATGTCTTCAATAATGAATGAGTACAGCTCACAAGGAGTTTTATATTTCTTGTGCTGCTTTTTGATGTAATTTTTCACTAAGGAAGTCTTAAACCGTCTCCAACTAATCCCAGCTACTCTCAAAATAATAAGCTTCAACCTGTAATCTTTGAGATTGAATTTCTTCTGCAAAACAACAAGATTGAGCACCGCTATAACAATGTAAATGGGTAGTGAATTCATACATGTACACTCAATCGATACCTGGACATCCTCCAGATCGGAAGAGCACACGTCTGAAGAGTATCCTTAACTTCATGCCAACTGGGGTAGTTTATGTGCACATGAATCTGGACCACACTCTCTACGTGATTGGCCAACTGCGTACTAAACGGGCCGATAGGCCTACCAAGCTCATCGAACTCAACTACTCTTGAAGCATCATCCGTCTTCTTCAACTTCTTACAAGTTCTAGGATCTTTCCTCCGTTTCTTTTTGATAACATTTTCATCATCCATCGCGACGTGGCTATCTGCATACAAAGCACGACATGTATAAATCAGTATGATCAAATTCACATATAGATATCATAATCCAATAACAAGATATTAGCATGACATACATAAATCAGAATATAAATGATCTTACACAACTATATTGTAATCATGAGCGACGATCAATCCACAGGCCTTCCTCATGATTCGAAAGCAGATAATTTGTCTCTAGGTTATCATCTCCTATAGGAATGTGATATACTCCAACTGAGAATGGAGGGGTTTCGTCAAACTGATCATACTCTTCTTCGTCAGCAACATCGTCAATGCCAACTATTCATCTTTTGCCTTGAAGGACAACTAACCACCTAGACTCAATAGGATCAACAACGTAGAAGACTTGCTTTGCTTGAGATGCAAGTATGAAAGGAATATCAAAATAGCGTATCCGACTAAAGTCTACTAGGGTGAAACCCAATTCGTCAACTCGAACACCCCAGCAGTTTTCAACCCATTTACAGTGAAATAGAGGAACCTTGAGAACCTTATAATCAAATTCCCAAATTTTTTCAATAACACCGTAATACGACATTGCGGCATCCCCCAACCTTGCATCAGTTGCACTAGAATATGCAGATGATAATGCTACCAACGTCACTCCACTGTTCTGCATTGTACTCTTATCATCTTGACGTTTTGTGTAAAACATGTACCCATTAATGTCATATCTTTGATAAGAGGAAACATCCTCCATCGGGCCGTATGCCAACCATTTTATTGTTTCTGAAATGGTACTCGTCATGTGCGACAACTGCTGGATAACTCTATCATTGAACCATGATATAAATGAGCGATTATGTTCTTTGTTCAACCACAAATCACCTTCTAAAGGATTCTGTTGCCTTAACATGGAAATGTGCTCCTTCAAATATGTGTGAACTACAGTAAGGTGCTGCAAGACAAGGAGGTGTGCTTTATCTCGCATTCCGGCTGTGGGCACAAATGTTTTGAATCCAATCGTACCTTTACCTTTTAGTCGACCCTCGTGCCGCAATTTAGGAATACCAATGGCTTCCACCCCAACTAGGTAATCAGTACAAAATTCAATTGCCTCCTCAGCGGCATATCCTTCAATGATACTGCCTTCCGGTTGAGATCGACATCTAATGTATCCTTTCAGAATACCCATGTATCTCTCAAATGGGTACATATACCTCAAGAACACCAGACCACAAATCTTAATTTCTCTCACAAATGAACAATTAAATGCACCATAATGTCAAAAAATGATGGCGGAAAATACATTTCCATCGGCATAGAGTCATAACAACATCTGCCTACAAAACATCTAACGTCCAGATCAATTACCTTGCCACAAATCTTGTTGAAGAAAAAGCAGAGCTTAGTTATGACATGTCTAACATGTTTTGGCAATATACCCCGTATTGCAACTGGCAAAAAATGTTGCATTAAGACATGACAATCGTGAGACTTCATACCAACCAATTTCAAGTCTTTCATCGAGACAAGTCTCTTGATGTTTGATGAATAGCTAGACGGAACCTTAACAGCATTTAGACACTCACAAAAACTTATTTTCTCTTGTTTAGACAAGGTATAACATGCAGGAGGCAAATATGTACGTTTTCCTGACTCCTGCGGTGCCAACTGGTCTCATATCCCCATTTCAACCATGTCTTTTCTAGCTTTGATACCATCTTTCGTCTTTGCTGGGATATTCAATAATGTTCCGATCACACTATCGCAGACATTCTTCTCCACGTGCATTACATCGAGACAGTGTCTAATTGCAAGTGCTATCAATATGGTAGATCCCAAAATATCGATTTCTTCTTCCGTAGGCCTTTTTGAGGAGGCTTAGAGGTTTTACCAAACACAATGTTTACATCTTGAACTCTTTCATAAATCTGTCTTCCTGTTAACGGCAAGCAGACAACTCGAGTCTGTTTTCCCATTGAAAACTTTTTTCTTCTTTCGATATGGGTGGTCATGAATGCTCGATGACCCATGAACACATTTTTCTTGCATTTATTCAACCAAAGGTCAATCGTCTTATATTCACAAATGGGGCATGCTTTGGCTCCTTTGGTAGTATAACCTGACATGTTACCATATGCTGGAAAGTTATTTATGGTTCAAAAAATTATGGACCGCAATGTGAAATGCTTCTGCTATATGCATAAAAAACTGACATGCCTTCGTTGTACAACAACCTCAAATCGTCAATGAGTGGTATGAGATGCACATCTATATCGTTACCTGGCTATTTAGGCCCCCGAAATCAACAATGACAACATGATGTACTTCCGCTTCATACACAACCAAGGAGGGAGATTGTAACATACCAAAAGAATTGGCCAAGTACAATGTCGACTGCTCATATTACCATGCGGGTTCATTCCATCTGTATATAGACCAAGCTTAAGATTCCTATCTTCTCCACTGAATTTAGGAAACATCCTGTTAATGTTTCTCCACTGGGGAGAATCTGCCGGATGTCTAAGTTTTCCGTCTTCTTTCCTCCCATCGACATGCCATCGCATTTTCTTCGCATCCTTTGCATTCGCAAACAGGCGCTTGAATCTAGGTATTACGGGCAGATACCATAACACCTTTGCCGGAGGACTTTTCTTCTCACTTTTATCATTGCTGTCCTTTCTCTTATACCGCAATGCCCTACACTTTAGACACACATGCAAGTCCTTCTACTCATGCCGGTACAAGACACAATCATTTGAACATGTATAAATCCTCTCAATTTCCATATCCAACGGACATGACAATTTTTTTGCCTCGTAGGTCGAGTTAGGAAGCTCGTTATCTTCGGGAAGCATGTCTCTTAGAAGTTCTAGTAACCCCCGTAAAACTCTTTGTCACTCCACCCATTTTTTGCTTTCAAGTTATACAATTTGAACAGCGCAGATAACTTTGTAAACTTACTACATCTAGGAAACAAAGGCTTTTCTGCATCGATAAACATGCCGTCAAAAATGTGAGGAGTCTCTATGAAATCATCTTGTATATCACGCATCATTTCATCTATCCGATCATTCTGGATAACGTCATCTTTTCTACCCACATTAATCTCATCACTCTTGCTTACAATGTTTTCCTCCTCAGTACCCTTGTTGTCACCAGTGCTCGTCCTATGAACCAAACTCTCACCATGCCAAAACCACCGCGTATAACCTTCTTTAAAACCACGCCTAATCAAATGGTTCTGCACTTCCATATAGCTATGATGTTTTTTTATATTCTTACAATCGCGGCATGGACAAACCATCAATACTTCCTCTTTCCTTTTTCTATTATCCTCGGCAAACTTTACAAACTCTTCAACCCCATTCAAATATTCTAATGAAGTACGACTTCCATTCATCCAACTACGATCTATATATATCTCACAACCTATTGAGATGACCAATACAGGAGTTATTTATTTTCAACATTTATTTGTACATCAATATTGTTCGTTTTTACTTATTCATTTGCATCACAAAATTAATCAAGCAATTTTTCGTAATTTGATTTTCTTAAGTTATATATTTATCATGTTACTTACATATTTAGTTCTATCATGTTACATACATTCACTAGAATCAATAAAATTCATATTTACCAAATAAAACAAACTTAGAATTATAATGAATTTTTTTTTTCATTATTCGAGTTTCTTAAATTATTTAGCATGTTAATTCAAAGCTTATTTTTATAACGTTCTCCATTTTGGGATTTTTGTATTATTTAATTTTCATTATTTATTTGAAACTCAATATTATTTGTTAATTACGTATTGATCATTTGTATCATAAATTTTAAAAAAACAATATTTCTTTATTTGATTTTTTAAAGTAATTCATCCTTCTTAATTACATGTTATTTACATAATAAACCAAATCAATGAATTTTTATATTATGTAATTTTCTTAATTTATTTATCTATATTTACATTATATAATTACATGTTATTTACATTATGTAAATATATAACATGTTATCTACATTATATAATTTGTTTACATATAATTTACATTATGTAATTAACATGTTATTTACATTATGTAATTTATTAATAATAATAATACTTAATTGCATGTTATTTACATTACGTAATTTATTTAGCTATCAACACTTTTCGACATACATATTAACATCACACATTTACTTAGGCATTTTATCGAACACATGGTGTACAACAATTTCCACCTCTATAAAAACCCCAAAAATTCATACAATCTAACTAAATCATGTGAACCTACAACAATGTGAACACATATATTCAACAAATTATGTGCCAAAAATTCAAAAAATCCACAAAAATCAACAAATCTATATTTACTAAATATATACAAACTAAACAAATTTATTTCTCAAATTGTAAACAAATACCCACAACATTGAAAATTAAATTACAAAAAGAGAATAATTACCTTCAAAATGCTACGAAAAAATGGATGATAAACCACCAAAATCGGATAGAAGCTCGAAATGGCGAAAATACAACACCACTGCACCGCGTTGCTGTCGACCGCCAGCTGCTGCTAAAATAACGCCTTCGGGTGGAAGTGACTGGAAGGAAATCAATGGGATTTGGAAGCAGAAATTTTTCGGCAGAAACGAATTGCGAAATGGGTAGAAACTATTTGAAACCGACGCATGAGAACCGACGCCTTTTATTCAACATAGGCGTCGGTTGTAAATTCACAACTGACGCCTATAATTTAAGCATACCATACACGTCGGTTCTGAAGCAGAACCGACGTGTATCCTTTTGAAGTTTAATTTCAAAATTGCCACAGCGTCTTGTATAGGCGTCGTTTATTACAAGAACCAACGTGTAACGTGGATTTTTACTTCAAATTTTGTAGTAGTGTACTCCTTTCGAAGCTAGCTAATCCTACAAAATTAGGCTCCCTCACCTATCTCTAAGTGAGAGTGTTAACAACCCTCTTAAGTGCATTAATCAACAAGAGATTCATGTAAGCCTCCCCGAAGTTCACTCTACGTGATCGCACTAACTACAAGCAAATCTCTTTGTCTTGTCTAAATTAATAATTCTTATTGCATAAGCTAACTTAAATATTTCTCTCTCGAGTTCAACAAAAGTCCATACACTCATCCATCAAGTGGCCACATAGATGAAGACAAAACAACGTACCAATAAGAATTTAACATAAGAATTAATCGTATAAATTAAGCTTGAAAAACATGACTATGGTCTCAACTAGGTTACATCGTTTGTCCTAACTTAGAATCAATTACACATCATGAATGAAAAATACAAATAAGATAAAGCGCATAATCTAGGTAATTAGATCTTGAATAAGATGAAGAACTCTTGCACCAAACTTCTCCTTATTGAATCTTGAACTTAGTTCCCAAGCCTCCAAAGGTCTTGTGTTTTTCTCCCCCTTTTCTATGGTATTTTCTATATTATGTCTCTCCTCCCTTTGAAGACTAGGCTAAACGTCCTTTTATATGGTCTAAAAACCGTGTACAAGTTAAAGCATAAAAATATTTCTGAGGAAATAAGGACAAAAATCAGAAATTCGAGCTCATGGGGTCCATGAGGCTGCGCAAGATTAACATGCGGCCACGTGGCTCTCTGTGCTGATTCTGCTGAACTTTTGGACATGGGTTCGGACGCATATAAGCTCCATACGGCCGCATGAGGTCGTGTTCTACTGGCAGCTTGTGTTCCGACGTGCATAACTTTTAGTAAGAAACTCAGAATTGAGATCCGAAAGTTGCGTTGGACTCTTGACTCAATAAGCTTTCTGATGACCTATTTTACTCCCATGTAAATCATCTAAATTATAATTTTGTGGCCCAAAATTTCTTGAGACACGCAGCTTCGGTCGACTTGAACACTTCTTTACATAATTCAAGCATCGTAATATTTAATATCTTAGTCTCAGCATGCTTATTCGCATCACCCAAACTTCGTAATTTGTGCTCATTCGGTCCTAATTCGCCCAAATTGACTTCCTCTTAGATTTCAACCCACAATTCATCAACTTAAACATAAGTACGAACTTTTAAACACAATACCACCTAATTAACAACACATTTAGGGGATTTAAACATCACAATTAGTGACAAAATTTAAGAAAAACTATACTTTGCTAATATATCATCATCAAATATTACATTACACAAAATCCTCAATTTTTCAATTTCTAAGGTTTATGAAAATCACAATATAACATGTAATAGAGCTTAAAAATTTAAGAAAAATTCTAGTGGGACAAAAAGAGAGACAAAAAAGTGACAAAATTGACATGTGTGTTATGTGATAAGTGTTGATGTAAAAGTGATGTGATGTGTTGAAAAACAGGATTGTGCCATGTGTCAGTTTTGTTAGATTTTTTATATTTATTTTTGTTCAAATAGCGCAACTCAAAATTTAAACACGTCCTTCTTGCAACAATAAAAGCAATTATTTAGTCTCAAGCCATAAGAATAAACCATAGATTCAACACCTATTTGAGAATACATAAATCTATAAATAATTTCTTGACTTATATAAAATTTCACAAGAAAATCGAGAGCCCAATGTCAAGTCACACCAACTAGATCAAAATCCTTTATTTCCTTCTCTCTTCCTTTCCTTTTTCTTTTCTTTGTCATTTTTCCTCCAATTTCTTCTTTCTTCTTGGCCGAAACGCCTTCTATGTGTGGATTTTGATATTTTATCCGAAATGCAAGACAATGTCATATATTTTATATACAATCTCACACATGGTCCCTCAATATTCTTACTTGCTATAAGTTGGTCCTTAATAAAATCTTATTTAATCACTTTTAAGATAATCCCAAATATTAAAATAACACTTTCTTGTCCAAACTCAACCTTGACTTGACCATTCAATACTTGACTTTGACTGGTAAAAAGATGAACTTTGAAAATAGCAGAGCGGGTCATTACAATCTTACCACCTTTAAAGAATTTCGTCCTCAAAATTCAATAAATGAGCATATGAGAATATTCAGATTCTTAACCTTTGATAATTTCTTTATGCATACCTTGAACTTACCTAAAGATAATTTGACTTTCACTATAAAATAGAATAGTATTAAATAACAAGATTCGGATCGTAACACATGGCGTAGATACACCACACGCTATATAACAAAACCATAGTAATTTTGTTAGATGCATAATAGTATGCCACACACAGTCTTGTCGCAATGTGGATAGTGTGGTGCTGTATTTGTGGTATTCCATACCCTGGTCTTGGACACTTGCATAACATGCATGTGACATATATATCATTCGACGTCTAACAAAATTACCATGATTTTGTCAGATGGCTTGTGATGTCTCTATGCCATGTGTGCACACATTATGTTCCTGTCAATATATATATATATATTTTTAATTTCTTGCCTTATGTGAAAAAAACAAAGGGATGAAATTGGAAACTTCTTATTATTGTTGTTTATCTAACAATGATGGCAAATGCAATCGAAATTTGGTAAATTGTATAGAATTGAATTTATACCAAGCTGTGTAGAATGGCATATCAACCATATAGTTTTGAACCTACAACTAGACACAAACGAATGCCGTTGTGCAACTGTCTAGATTTAACGAAACTAACTATATAGCTAGACATTTGAAAATCTATAGTTAGACACTCAAAACTGTTTAGAATATACGTCTAGGGGCAAAAAGGACATTTTTACTTAAAATTTGTTCCTTTTTAAAGAAGTTATGAAAAAGGGCACATATTTGTCCTTCTACACACAAATTTTGCCATTTTTCAAAATTCCTCTAAAATATATTAACATACTTCTCATAAAAAATAATAATTGCAATTATTAATGACAAATGAAAGCAATACATCACGGCAAAGCGGGCTCTACTATGCCTAGGCCCCCTGTTTTTACCCAAACGCCTTTTTCCCTGTAAATATTTTAAAGAAAAAAATGTCCATACGTAAACTAGTATTAATTTGTCGTTCAAATTGTGCCACAATAGCTAGATTCCACGTTTCGGATAGGAGGTTTAGGATTTGAACTACACATACACCCATAATTTCCCTCTCCTCCCAAATATTCCCCTTGTATTATTTAAAAAAAAAAAAGAGTAGTACTAATCCACACTAGTATTGCACCCGTGCATTGCAAGAGAAAAAACAATATGAAAGTGAATAAAAACAAATTGACTAAAATATTTTTCCCCTAAAATCTAGTATCGTATAATAGTAAATAATAAAAAAATTAATATCATAGCAGATTTTTATATGATAAATTTAAATAGATACTCATATACAATGAGTTTGAGTAGAATAATTAATCTATACTTATGGAATTGGTTAGAGTAAACAAACCAAATTCAAAACGTCAAATTGAATAAAAATTCAAAACTAATTTACACGCCAAATTTCTATTTATTAGGAATGAGAAAAAAATAAATTATTACATCATATGGTGTTTCTCTAACTCTTAATTCTTAATAGAGTACCATCGAGAAGAGAAAATATTATAGAAACAAATCCTTAAAATAAAAACAAAAGTAATAAATTGAACATAGGGAGGTTTGAAAATTTTGTGAAATTACATATATTCATTCTCGAACAGTTTCATTGTAATAATGTAAATGGGCTTAGATTCTCTTATAAACACAAGTAATATTAGAAATCAAACTTGAACCTAGGGGGGATTGAAAATTCTACTCAATTACTTTTCAAAAAAAAAAAAAAGAAGTAGAAGTGTAAAAATAGATGTCATATTTGGCGTACAAAATCCAAAAAATAAACTTAGAAGACGGATTTAAATGTCTAAAATTCATTATTAGTGACGGCGAAGCTACTGGTCCAATCCGTCTTGTCGAGCTACTCTAAAAGTATATATTTCAGATAGAAGCCAGACATCGTATGTAAAAGTTATGACCGTTTTTCTAAAAACCGAAAAACGGAGAAGAAAAAAAAAAGAAGGCAATTCAACAGCTTTAGAAAGTGAAAAGAGCGGAAAAAATTTGTAAGTAGTGGATCACTCCAATCCACTTTGGCCCATTTGGGTGTCTTGACGCAAATTGAATGTTACCATCGGCCTTGCTCTTGATTAAAGACAATGTTGTCTTTGGTTTTTCTTTGGGTTTTGGCTATTCAAAAAGAAAGGACAGAGGCATAGAGTTGGGTGAGGTGATTTTCCGGCGAATATCCTTGCAACTCCAGTGAGCTTCCAGTTGCCATTCCCCAAGCATATGGTGCCATGATTCCGGTGAACATAGTGTGGTTTTAAATCTGAGCTCAAAACAACTACAAACAAGAGGAGTGTCTTTGAGTAAGCTCAAGTTTGATTTCTACACTTAGGAGATTATTTGGGTCTATTTAATTGCAAAATCTTGTGTTGACATTATAATCTCAACAAATGGTATCAGAGCTATGGTAGGAGGATCAAAGTGGTAAAAAAAGCTAAAAAATCAGAACGAAATAATCAAGAACCAGTCGCACAGTTTTTATTGAAAAAATTCAAAAATTGCTACTTTGAAGCTCAATTCCGGCCAAGCCAAACGTCAGTGCGAGAAACCGAGACCAAACGCATACTCACCGCGACGAGGCTCATCCATTGGTATAGCATATTTTTCTGGTAGCCTCCGGCAATAGCGCATGGAGTTCACACATAGCTCTAATGATAGCAACATGGAGCTTCTCCCAGTGAAGTTGTCAGCAGGCAGTTTATTGCTGACGTCGAGGTTGATCTTCTAGGGGTGGTGATGTAATTGTTGGACCATCTGATGAAGCTGTAGGAGTTCAAACAGTGAGGTGAAAGTGGTTTTCCGGTGAGGTTTTGCATCATGGATGGTGGTGCATCGTTTCAAAACAATTATACTCTAGAGTCCTTTATTTTCAAGTATGGAAGACCACAAAACACCATTGTTTTTAGGTAATATCACACTAAACTATCACTTTGGAAGCATGTTTTAGGTTGTTGATTACCTTTGATGCTTGGATTATATGTGATGGTTTAGATTTTGTGATTATGTGAATTTATTGCTCTCTTATTTGCCATACATTGAGACTTGATTGCTTGATTGAATTTCTTGGGTAGTCTTGATTGGCACATTGTGTGTATTACTTGTCTTTGATACCAGAAAAATTGGTATTGGTGAATATTGATATGTGCATGAATGTGTTGTGATTTGCATCATATTGGAAAGTGATTTCAGTATAGATTGGTTTAGGTTGCATTTCTGTGCTTGATGGATGAGTGACTCTGAAATTGATCATAATCCTGTTGTTGAATTGGTATCTCTCTTTAAGTCGTCCATCATGGGGTTGAAAGGGAGATTACTCGATTTGGAAGCAAAAAATTAAAGCCATTTTAATTCAACAAAGAGTGGCTAAAGCACTTGATGATCCAAGCACATATCCCGATGCATTAAAAGCTAAACCTGATAAAATTGCTGATATGAATGAAATTGCACATAGTTCAGATCGGAAGAGCACACGTCTAACTCCAGTCACTGTAAGATAAGTTGATGAACATGAGACTGCTAAGGAATTGTGTGAAGCTCTTGACATGATGTTTTTGACAAAAACTTTGCCAAACAGGATTTTCTTACTTGAAATACTTTTTAGTTTTAAAATAGATGCACCAAAGGACATTGAGTCCAATCTCACTAGTTTTAGCAAGATTGTCAAGAGTTTGGCCCACAATGAATGAAAAGAAATTTGATGATGAAGATTTGACTGTTATTCTTTTGAACTATCTTCCTGAATCGTATAGAGATGTTAGGAATGCCATCAAGTGTGATAGGGATAAGTTGACTCAAGCTATCGTGATAGATGCCTTGAAGTCTAGAGAGTCGGGAGTCAAGAAAGACTCAATGGGCATGAGAGAGGAGAGCTTGTTTAGTGGTACTCGAGGGAGGAATGAGTCCAGAGAGAATCATGCTAGCTCTAGTCGTGAGAAGAGCAGATGGAAGTCAAATGGTAGGTCTAAGTCTCGGGATAAGAGTGGTAAGATGTACTATTACTGTAATACAGTGGGGCATTTTAAGAAAGACTGTCCAGACCTCAAAGGGAAGCAGAAAGGACAGCAAGGTCATGATCAATCTTTAATTGCTGTTGCTGATTCCTTTCATAACTTGGATATCAACACAGTTATTGATGCTGGTACTGCTATCGACCAGGAGAGTCTACAAGCTTTGAATGTGTGTAGTATTGACTTTTGTCAAGGAGTGGATCCTAGATACAGGTACCACTGCTCATATGTGTCTACATAGATCTTGGTTATATAACTATAGAGAAGTTCATCCTAGGAAATTTTATTTGGGAGATGACACGTCACATACTACGGAAGGGGTACGAGATATTACCATTAGGATGCATGATGGTATTTTCAAACCTCTATTAGGTGTCAGACATGTTCCTGGGATGGCTAGGAATCTCATTTTGATAAGTATTCTGGAGATTAAGGCTATAAATTTGGATCTTACTGTGGTATTGTTAAGGTTTCAAAGGGATCTCTAGTCGTTATGAAAGGACCGACGAGGAATGGGTTGTATGTCCTTCAAGGTGAAGCCTCAGAGAGTAAAGAGTCTGCTTTATCTTTAGTTGTTGATGATAGGTCAGATTTTTCGCATAGAAGGATGGGATACATTGAGGATAGAAGGCTGAAATGTCTTAGTGACCAGAAGTTGCTGGAGAAGAATAGTGTTACACTTTTGAGCTTTTGTGATATGTGTGTTCTAGGAAAGTCACACAGAGTTAGCTTTGGGATTGGTGAGCACTTCCCTAAGCACCCTCTTGATTACATTCATGCAGACTTGTGGGGACCAAAAAAACATCCCATAGTTGCGGAAAATAGATTTTTTATATCCATTGTTGATGACCACTTGAGGAAAGTTTGGGTATATCTCCTTAAAGCCAAATCTGAAACCTTCAGCAAATTCAAGTCCTGGCTTGTCTTGGTTGAGAACTAAATGATTAGAAGTGTGAAAACTCAGATCGGAAGAGCGTAGGACTGACAATGGACTAGAGTTTCGTAATTTTGAATTTGATAAATTCTACAAGGGCAAGGGCATCAGGAGACATAGGACTGTGAAAAGTACCCTACAACAAAATGTGGTAGCTGAAAGGATGAACAGGACCTTGATAAATAAGGTCAGATGCTTGTTGATCAGCTCAGGGTTGTCTAAAGGCTTTTGAGGTGAAGCCTTGTATACTACTACCTTTTTGATAAATAGGTTTCCTTCCAGTGCTGTTAACTTCAAAACTCCAGAAGAATTGTGGATTGGTAAGCCTCTAGATTTGTCACATCTCAGAGTATCTGGTTGTGCAGCTTCTGCACACCAGGTTGAGGGCAAGTTAGACCCTAAGGCTACTAAGTGTGTCATGTTGGGCTATCCAGAGGGAGTGAAAGGTTACAGATTGCAGGTTCTTGGTGAAAGAGGCATTAGGCTTATTTATAGTAGAGATGTGGAGTTCAATGAACTTGAGATGAGGTGCCTTAACATCCCTGAGAAAGAGACTAAGAAGGAGGAGTCTGCTTCTGAAAAGAAGATTGACTTTGAGGTGAAGCAACTAGACATTAATTTCGAGGGTAGAGAAACCCAGCCTCAAGTTGAATCTGATTATGAAGCAGTTGATGAACAACTTGAACTTGAGCCTGAATCAGAAATTCTTGAAACTATTGTCCCTGATGAAAAAACATCTGCAGGTACCAATTTGGTGGATTATCAATTGGTGTGGGGCAGGGAAGAAGACAAGCGAAACTAAATCCGAAATACATCTCTGTGAATTTGATAGACCTTGTCTCAGTTTCAAGTGAAGCCATTGAGTTCATTGAGCCTACATCATTTGAAGAGGCTATGAATAGTAAAGACTCTGAAAAGTAGAAGCAGGCTATGAAGGAGGAGTTCCAATCTCTAAACAAAAAGGAGACTTGGAAATTGGTTAAGAAACCAAGAAATCAGAAGGTAGTCCAGTGCAACTGGATCTACAAGCTGAAAGAAGAAGTTGAACATAATCACTCCGAGAGATACAAAGTTGGATTGGTAGCTAAGGTATTTGCTCAGAGAGAGGGAATTGACTATGGTGAAGTGTTCTTCCCAGTTGTTAAGTGTAAGACTATTTGGTTAGTTTTAACCTTGCTTGTTGAGCTCAATTGGAAGTTGGAGTAACTAGATGCGAGGGCTGCTTTTCTTCATGTAGAGGAAGTCATTTATTTGTCCGAGTCTCATGGGTTTGGGGTGAAGGGGATGCCTGAAGTTGTGTGCTTGCTTAGAACGTCCTAGTATGGTTTTAAGCAGAGTCCTAGGCATTGGTATAGGAGATTTGATGCTTGTGTGCTTAAGATTAGTGAATTTGATGCATATCTGTGTTACAATAACTGTAAAATTGATTGTGAAATCTATTTGTTATTGTATGTGGATGACATGTTGTTTGCTAAATTTGTCAACATACCATTGGGTGCACACATGACTTTATCCTCTAAAGAATGTCCCATATATGATGAAGAAACACAGGTAATGAGTAAGATTCCTTATGCTAATGCCATTGTTTCTTTGATGTACTCAATGATAACCGCTATACATTTTCTTGCTTAAGTGATTAATTTCCTAGGTATGCTCATGGCTAGTTTTGGTAATTTTCATTAGTGTGTTCTTGAATGGCTTTTAAAATACCTAGGTGGGACGATTATGCTGGGGTTTGTGTTCATAAAAAGAAGTGATAAACATGAGCTTAGGGGTTATGTAGATTTTGTCTCTGCATGTGATAAAGATCAAAATAAATCTACTACTTCTTGCTTCTTCTATTTGAGTGATAAGTGTCTCATGTGTGAATCACAGTTGCAACCAATTGTTAATTTCTTCAGCATTGCAACTGATGATAATCATGTAGGTGTTGGAGCAAAAGTACTTGTCGTTGGTAAGTGTACCAAGTGTTTATCAATTCTTGGAATTGACAATGACTAATTATTTCGCAGGTACTTGACTAGAGAGAGCGATGATGATTTATTAGAACCACACTCATACCTTTTGGATAGCACCAGTAATCGGGGAATCCGATAATGGATTGGAGTGATCCAAGGTGAAGATTTGTGAGTAGTGCATCACTCAAATCCACTTTCGCCGATTTAGGTGTCTTGGCCCAAATTGAATGTTACCGTTGGCCTTGCTCTTGATAAAAGACAATGTTGTCTTAGGTTTTTCTTTGGGTTTTGGCTATTCAAAAAGAAAGGAGAGAGGCAGAGAGTTGGGTGAAGTGATTTTCCGGAGAAATTCCTTGCAACTCCGGTGAGCTTCCGGTTGCCATTCCCCAAGGAGACGGTGCCATGATTCTGGTGCAAATAGTGTGGTCTTAAATCTGAGCTCAAAACAACTACAACAAAGAGGAGTGTCTTTGAGCAAACTTGAGTTTGATTTCCATACTTGGGAGATTATTAGGTCTATTTAATTGCAAAATCTTGTGTTATAAACATTGTAATCTCAACAACATTATTGAAAACTTTGTTCCTAGGCAATGTTAAAAAAATTTTGGAGAAGCAAAAAAAGAAAAAATCGAAAAAAGGAAGAAGAAAAGGAAAAAGAAGGCAATTTGATGCATTTAGAAAGTAAAAAATGGTGGGGAATTTTTTTTTTTTTTGGCAACTTTGTTCCTTTTATATATATATATATATGAGTAGTCAATGTTAAAAAATTTTTTAAAAAAAAAAAAGGAGAAGAAAAGGAAAAAGAAGGCAATTCAACATATTTAGAAGGTGAAAAAGGGAGGGAAAATTTTTTTGACAACGTTGTTCCTTTTATATAGATAAATAAATAAATAAACATAGATTTTAGGCGCACCTCGATGTCAAGTATTGGCTCCACCTTTTCAGTGTTCCCACTACAAGAATTCCTAAAATCATGCAGATTGGAGCATGCATCTATCAAGCAATAGTTGACTCCAAAGAACATATGTGCTTTTGAAGGCACAATCTTTTAGTCCCGATCTAGCACTGTATGATATGACACCATATGGGCTTTATATAATCATGTAGCGTGTATTGAGTCTCGACAGGGGTGGATCTAGCCCGTGCTGGCCTGAAGTTTTTTTTTTTTAAATTATATAGAAAAAAGTTTTAAAAAATTTTATATTAGCCCATTAAATTTGTAATCTTTTGTGTTGTGGCCCATGTAAATTAAATTTCTGGATCTACTATTGTGTCTCGATATATGGCATGTGGCCATATGACACCATATGGTGCATACATATAGTGTTAAATTATTTTTACACAACCTTCACCTACACGTGTATTTGATATTATAAAGATGGTAAGACTTAGAGGTGTTTACTGTTCGGTTTGAGCGGTTTACAATAAATTTTTCAATCCAAACCACTTAAAGTAGTTTGCAAATTTTTCAATCCAATCCCATCGAATCCATTTAAAATTTCAATTCAATCCAGTTGAAACCACTTTTTGCAGTTTGCATCGGTTTAAAACCATGGTTTAATAAAAAAATATCGAAAAAGTTAAACATAAACATTAGTGTCATTATGATTCAAAAACGTATTAACATATCATCAATTACCAAAATAAACCAATCAAACTAGTCTAATCCTTACAATGTAAGGACTTAATAAAAATAGCTTTAACTAAACTCCCCTAGTAAATACTTATCCAACCATTGCTTATTCAAATTGAATTTATGAGGCAAAAAATTTGGTGCAATTAATGGGCAATATAATTGAGTACTTTATAAGGTTCATTTAAGTTTAATAAGTTGCCATTTATGTATTAAATTAATTATATGAATTATTAGCGGTTTGGTTTAAACGGTTTTTGAAGTGTTGAAACCTAATCCAATCCATTCTCAAGCAATTTTGCTCAGTTTTAGGGCAAAAAATATACTAATCCATTTGAATCCAATATTCTAACGGTTTTAAATTCACAGTTTTGTTCAAGTTTACAGTTTCGCTTTTTTTTTGGCTCGGCCCAAGTAATGCATCTAACACCAGACGTCTGACACATAGTTTTGCATAATTTCAGGCACTGATGTGATTTGTGGGGTAATGATATGCTCACATCAGTGGCTGATATTACGCCACATTACTGTTTGGTACCATTACAACACCAAACATCTAGTTTTCGATTATTTCTATTGGTAATAGATCCTTATGACCACACCTTCAATTAACAACAGATTTGCCCGACTCAATATTGTTGATTTACACATGTCGATCTAAAGAGTTGGATGCAAAAATCAATCGGATCTTAGCTCAATTGGAGACCATTGGGAACAATAATGGTGACAATGGTGCAAACAATGGTGATGGTGGTGGTGAAGGAAATAACAATAGAGGAACCAATGGACCGGCTAATAGGTGCTTTGGTTAGACCTGCAAGGGGTGAAACTGAGTCAAATTCAGAGGAGGATCCAGATCTGCCACTAAACCCTAACCCTCAAAATCGCAACAACTTTGATGATTTCTGTATTAAGGCAAACATCCTTTCTATGGAAATTTGAAGATTGAAGATTTCCTAGATTGGCTAGTGAAGGTAGAACATTTCTTTAAAATCATGGAGATCTTCGGAGAGAAGATAGTGAAGATGGTAGCTTTTCGTTTGAAAGCTTCTACATCTGTATGGTGGGATTAGTTGCAGACTACTCGGCAGAGATAGGGAAAGGCCAAAACATGGAGGCGGATGAAGTAGTTGATGATAGGTAGATTTCTCTCCCGCATATTATGAGCAAATTGTAACATCCCGCGAAAATTTAACCCCTAATTAAGCTACGTGGCTGTTATTGTGACAATGATATAATAAATACTTGAATTGTATTAAAAGGAAAAAAAAATTGTTACTCAATTGAAGTCAAAGAAAGATTATAGTTCTTGATCAACATAAATCGAAGTTTGGAGACTAAATTATAAGGCGACACAAAGTATAAGGACTGCTCGAGCAATTTGTCACCAAATGTACAGCGCCACATTGAGTCACTTGTCGTGAACGTGATTGGCGGAATTCAAAGATTCATTAAAACCAACTAAATCCTAACTATTATATATAGGGCGATTGGATCCTTAGGTTTCTCAAAACCTTTTCTCCCATCCCTCTCTCTCCCAAGGCAGGAAATTCGTCTAACAATATTGGGACAAGGGAAACACCCTTAAAACCCACCAAACCTCCTAGTTTTTCCCTTGAAAAAGGCTTCTTATCATATATAGAAAGGTTACAATTTAAAGAATGACTTTGAAACAAGGAATACCAAGGTTTTGGAGGTATTTTCCTCTTAGAATTATACAAGAAATCTTTGTGGAGTCTTTAAGGTGAGTAACGTGTGCCTTGGCTCCCCCTTTTCGAAGCACATATCTTTTATAACTCTCTTTGTTATTCAATATTTGATTGTGCGTAATTGCTCCTCATACTCCTATTGTTTTGCTTTTGGCATTTGATGATTGACGGTGCACCATTACTTTGGATAAACCATTGTTTCTTGTTCTTGGGCATCGCTAGTGGCGCCGTTTACCCGTTTGCTTTGCTTTGTGATACTATGGCCTTACTATGTTGTCTTGGCCAATTTGAATTGCTATTGAATCTTTGTGTATTGTATGGCTTATGGGTAGGGGGTAAGCTAGTGGTGGCCCAACTTGTGCTTCTAATTGCTTTCTTGCGGTATTATAGCCTTTTTTCATTCCATCATGAGCCAATACATGTCGTTATTCACTCCCCATCTTTTACAATATTATAGGTATTGAATTTAGAGCTTTGTGGCCGGATCGTCCCAAAGGTGGAGAAGATACATGTAGGTGATCGAGATTTCGGTGCGGGGCCAATATTTTGTTGTGGGTGGCCGCAATAGTTAACCTAAAACGATATTATGTATAACAGTGTTGAAATGTATTTGTAAAGTCTCACCCTCGGTTTTGAGTGGAGATATATATATATATATATATATAAATGCTTCTGCTACCGATATTTCGAGATATGATATTATTTTGATAACGATAGGAATAAATACTTCAATTTTTCATCATTTATATCCCAAGATTGAAAGTCTACTATTCAAATAAATGAATGACTAAGGATTGGCCAAATCATCTCTTAAATACATGGTGCTAAATTTGTCAAATTACAGGACATTTGTTATTTTTGTAATTGCTAAACTTGCCAACTTATAAAGCATGTGCTATTTTTGTAATTAATAAATGGTGATAATTGTGCCAAGTGTTAAGACACTGGTTAGTTTTGCAAATTGTGGATTTCAAATGACATTTAAATCTAAACAAGTATAAAAAGGCCAATTACAAGGGAAATTCACTCAAGCTTTCTCCAAGCATTTCTCTCTATCCCAAAATGGTTAAGGAAAATTCGAACCCCAAGCAAAACCCCCTAGAACACTCCTTTTTCATATGAAATAAATTCTTCTAATATATATAAAGAATCCCCACTTAAAAGACCACTTTGATTGAGAAATACTAAGATTAACTAATACTTTGATTCACTTTTCATTCACGAGGTTTTCAAAAGTGAATAACAGGTACTTTGATTCCCTTTCTTTTGTTCATAACATTTTCATAAGAAATGCATGAATTTTTTATGCATCGCCGTTATGCAAAGAAATTGGTTTGTTGCATTTGAATCACTAGTTAATGTTCTACCCGTTTTGCTTTGCTTTGTGGTAATATGACCTTGCTATGTGGTCTTGGTCATTTTGGCTATGTGGTAATCTTTCTAGTATTATGACCTTGCTACGTGATCTTGGCCATTTTGAATCTTTAAATCATGTGCGTATCACGGGTAGTAGTTTAACTAATGATAGGGCCCTTTTGTGCATCTAAAGGCTTTATACATCCAAAGGCTTTGTGAAATACATGATTTTCTTGAAAATGTATTTCTTAAATGAAAGGTGAATCAAAGTATTTTATTACTTCCTGAGTACGTTGTACTCACCCCTTCCTTTCCCTTTAACAACCTTATGAGTATTGAATTAAGAGCTTTGTGGCCGGATCGTCCCAAGGATGGAAAAGATACATGTATGTGATTGAGATTTCGGTGTATGGCCGATGTCTCATTGTGGGTGGCCGCAATAGTTATTGTAAAGTTATAATAACATGATATTATATATACTAGTGTTTGGCTTGCATTTGTAAAGTCTCGCTCTCGGTTTTGAATCAAGATTTATTTCACAAATGATTCTGCTACCAATACGAGAAAATAAGGTAATAAATTTGGAGGCGTGACACAGATCCTATACCGTATGTATTTAAATTGTGTACCGGGCAGTTGCAGCGTGAATGACTATACCAATGATTTCAGCGTGAATGACTATACCAATGATTTCATGTGATTTTGTGAATGTAACAACCTAGCAGAATCAGACGGTTGCTAGGTTTACTAGTGGACTAAAGGCATCAATCCAAAAGAAGATAGGGTTGCAGAATTTGTGGAGATCGGAAGAGCCATTAACATGGCTTTGAAGGCAGAGATGATGGAATCTAAAAAGAGGGCAGCGTAGTTACGGTAGAATTACATAACCTGATTCCCCAGCACCCAATACTATAGAAAATAGCAAATCTGTACAACAAGCAGTACCTCATACTCAGGCAAATCGAGTTGCCGAAGGCAGTAATCGGGGTCAGATTTTTGTGGCAAACCTAGTCATCGTTCCAACACCTGTCTAGATCATCAATAGGCAAATTTGGTTGAGGTAGAGGATCCTATAGATGGGGAAGAAGAAGACGAGGATGATGACTATGATGGGGCTGAGTCTACAATTGAGGAGGGTATGGACAGGTTGACACTCATCTTGCAGTGAGTTCTCTGGCACCAAAAGAATAAGGACAGCGTAATAGTATTTTCCGTTTCCTTCGTACCATAAAGCAGAAGGTATGTGAAGTTATTGTTGACAACGGGAGCTGTGAAAATTTTGTGTCAAGAAAGCTGGTACACCTGTTACAACTGCCGACTGAAAAACATCATAACCCGTATTCTCTTGGTTGGGTGAAGAGGTCCTTCTGCTCATGTGACTGAAATTTGTAAGGTTCCTTTATCTATTAGCAAGCATTACAAAGATGATGTGGTTTGTGATGTAATAGACATGAATGCATGTCATATATTGTTGGGTTGTCCTTGGCAGTTTCATATAGATTCGTAGTGCTGTTCATGTGGAATCAACATAAAATTGCTATGAGTCCACTTAAACAGAAAGAGAAATCTATCAAACCACGATCTGAACCAGAAAAGGCAAATGAATCATGTGGAATTATTGATTTTGTTGTCTTGGATGAGCGACCGATTTATAATGGAGATTTAGTTAGGAAGGCTAACCTCTTCGTTGGCAAAATTATTTTAAATCTCAACATTGGTAAACGTAGACTCAAAGTACTAAAGCTTCAATAGTGTCTAATAGTTTGGTTACTTCCAAGATCTGCTTGTCAGTCGGCTCAAGTAACATTGTGGCTATAGGATAAGTGAGAAAATATTATTCTGTTAGAGTTTACCACTCACACAAGTCAAGCAAGATCTTTCTCTTTCGTGGCTTCTCATCAAAAATAAAACTCGAGACGAGTTTTTCTTAAGAGGGGGGGAGTATGATGTAGGACGAAAACGTAATTCTATTAGTGATAGGATTGAAATTTTAATTTGTCATCTATTTCTATTAGGATGTAAATTATTTTCCTTATTTTAGTAGGATTTTAGTTTACTTTTTCCGTATTTTAATTACTTTCCAAGATATACTTGGATTAAGTAAATTTGTGCCTATATAAAGATTCCTTATGTATGTTTTTTATTATGCAATTATTCGATCATTAATAAAATTTTTGAGTTTTACTCAATTCCTTGGTAGATTTCAAGACCTGCTTGGTGGATTCCAAGTTTTTATTTTTTGCAAGATTTCGCTGGAAATCTTGTTGTTTCCGTACTGCGTCAATATTTTACAATTCAGCAATAAGCCGGAGAGAGTAAACTCTTAACGTAGAAATTTTTAAACTACTTAAGTTTTCTTCTATCTGCAAAAACTCCAACTACAACAAAGTCCATATGAATGAAGAAAGGCAATTATGTCACAGTCGTGCACAACAATGTACAAATAAGAAGTTATCTCTTTCCAAAGCTCTACCGTAGTTATTTGGACAACAATGTAACGAGTATGCAATTATTCGACGTATCATTTTTATGATTTTTTAATGATCTTATTTATGCAAAAGTTGTTTCAACTCCCAAATTCTGAGTCTCTAGCCAAAAATGGACAACATGTAACGAGTATGCAATTATTCGACTTATCATTTTTATGATTTTTTAATGATCCTATTTATGCAAAAGTTGTTTCAACTCCCAAATTCTGAGTCTGACCAAAAATGGACAACAATGTAACGAGTATGCAATTATTCGACGTATCATTTTTATGATTTTTTAATGATCCCATTTATGCAAAAGTTGTTTCAACTCCCAAATTCTGAGATCGGAAGAGCAAAAAGAAGCCAATAAGCACGATCAACAAAAGATGTCTTTTAATGTTATTTGTTATCAAAGCAAAACCTTATCACTGCTGTTTTGGTCTATATTAAATTAACTACCTGATATTTTTTTTTGCCCGATCATTTTTCTATAGAATCGATGCAAGCCCTGTGCCTATCAGCCCATATAAGCGCGTGGGCTCCGTAAACGAAACCGCATTGCATACAAAATTGGCATATATACCCTCCCTTTTTTTTGTGGGCATACATACCTATTATATTACATATGTGACATATACGGGGCGGTTCTGCTTACCAGTTAATTTAACAAATAATTTGGACAAAGAATAATGTTCTTTAGATTAGTTGAATCTCACTATCTATATTTATTTTCATAAAACTAATTAAACTATTTTCCACTCGCATACAAAAACTCAAACTTTCCTTATTAATTATTTCAATCTCTACCCCAATGCAATCATTATCGATTCTCTAATCAAAATCAAATTTACACGACGCTCTTCCGATCTCTTTACCATAGTTGCCAACTAAATTTTTCCACTCAGTTAATTAATTATTTATTGGATAATAAATTTCTGAAATAAATATGTTGAGATAATAAACATGCAATTAAAGGGAAAAAGTTCGAATGGCGTGATTAGATTTGTGTCACAGTAGTTAAATGCTCAAATTTCAGGAAAGAACTTCTGGTTTTGAATCACACTTCCCCCAACCCAATGATGAAAAAGTAATGTGAGCAAATATATAATTCGGATAATACGTACGTATGTTATTTTTTTCTAAATTTTCTGTCATTTCAATGATTATTATTATGGTATCATTTTTTTGCCGTGAATATAGAGCAAATATAGTATTGTTATTTGTATGCCAATAAAGATTATTAGTGTTGTGGAGCGTATACAGATCCATCTGAAAAATTCTTATGTATGTTTTTTGAACGACAAAACATATATCGATGATAAATAAATTCGTAACAAGTTTTTTTTGCTTGAAATAATTTGGGAAAAAATTAGTTGTGAGATAAATTGCAAATTTAGTGGATTAGTTTGGAAACTGATTTTGATTGGAGCAAAATATAATATTTAGAATAATTAAAAAGGAAGACTGGAGTATTTGTAAGGAATAATAGAGATTAATCGGTTTTCTAAAATAAATAGAGGCCATCAGATTCATTTAATATAAACGAGACGATTCTTTGTCAAATATATTTGTTAGATTAATTGGTAAGCGGAACAGCTATGGTATATATATGTATATGTGTGTACATATATAACTACATATGCGCTCGACATGTAGTGTCCCTACTATAGGATACAAATGGAATCATATTCCGCCGAGACTCATCCAATGTAAATGAAATATACAGAGACAGATTTCAAATTTTTGGCATTTAGAAACCGCAATTCTAGCAAATATATACAAGTTGAGTTAGCATTATTATTATGTACTAAAACTACGACGGAATACAAATAGGTTACAAAGACCTGGGTAGATCATATACATGCACTAAAATGTCACATATATACACGTGATATCTTACAGCAGAGAAAATTGTTCATCCCTAAAGGATCTATAGTTGCATCATAAAAAATATAATAATAATAATTTACTTGAAATAAAAGACCAACATCATTTCCTGGTATTATTACTGATGTTCTTTGCGCTAGATCAAAAGATCAAATTTGCTCGGCCTTCGTTCCTTTTTTCTGGGTGTCATTTTCCAAGTGCTGCCTCACATGTCCTTCATTGATTTCGAATACAAAACTCATTCCTCGTATCTGCAAATTCACTCGTTGCAGAAAATTGTTCATGTTGCATAACGCATGAATTCATTCAGAGCGTGAGGTAAAGCAGCAATCATAAGGAGAAACTTCAAATTGCAAACCGCTACCAACACCAACTAGAAGACTCTGTATACTTAATTCTCAATTTATGCAGAAACTCCAACACCAAATTGCAAAATTTTTAGAGAGAGAGAGAGAGAGAGATCAACACTTGCATGACTAGCGATACTCGTGCTCGTTCGATCTGCCAAATGTAAAAAACACCTCCACCATAACTCCCTAGCAACAACTAAGTCCCGAGCCTCGGATTGACCATGTGAAATGCATGGCACTTTATCCAGTGCTATATTTACTGAATTATCAAACGAAATCTATGTTTTTGCAGGCTCACAACAAACACCAGATCGAAGCAAATAAAAACTTATATATTAGTAATTGCTTTTCGCTCTTGAAGCACTCGAAGGAGGAGAACCTCCTCAAATGTTTATGGACTTGTTGACTCTTTACTTACAAGGGCATCACATTATTCTGAAATTTCACCGCATTAGAGGTACTTATATAAAATTTAGTAAAGCATGCAGCATTTAAATTTTTTGAAACATCAAAGAATAAAGATGACAGTAATAAAAAGGCTTTAAAAATTTAGTTATGATTAACTATAAAATAAGATTTGTTCATCACAATGAACAAGGAAAACATGATGTAACAAAGTTCCAAAATCAACTTAACCTAGTGTTAATCATTTTACATACTAATGGACTTAGGGCCGTGTGAAATTGATTTAGTGAAAAGTCATCTTTCAAGGAGAATTATGGTCCAAATGTAAAGGAAATGTTGAAAATAGATTTTTGAGACTGCGGTTGGAGATGAGCTTAGGAAAAAGGTGATTTTAAAAGAATCACTACCAATCTTTCAAGGAGAATTATGGTCCAAATGTAAAGAAAATGTTGAAAATAGATTTTGAGACTGCGGTTGGAGATGAGCTTAGGAAAAAGGTGATTTTAAAAGAATCACTACCAGCCAAGGGCGTATTTAAGTGGAAAAGAAACACTTCCAAATAAACCTTATTCCAGTTTCCAAGCAAATATTTAAAAAAAAAAAGGAAAAAAAAAAGAAAAAGGAAACATGACATACGGGCAAATTGCATTAATTATATTTTAAAAAAAAAGGCTATCAAATTGCAATAGTAAATGTTGGGACTTAAAAAGGGCTTGGAACGGAAACAAGTAAAATTATGCTCTAGAGAGGCATAATCATAATGCAGATAAGAATACACTAGAATTTGGAGACATCCTAGCATTATGTCATGGAGGCATTGGTATTTTCACCAAGAACCTTTTCCTTTTTCTTTTTCTTTTCTTTTCTTTCCTTTTTTTCCCCCAAATTTCCCCCGGAGGTGTTGTAAGGTCATATATTTACCATATAAATTAGTTACGACACTGCTATTTACATGTGCATGAGGCATCCACAAATACAACTTCATATATATATATTGATATAGGTCGCTGGAATAATGACCGCTAAGAGTGTTTGAGGAAGAATTGTAGCTTTGGTTAAAAAGGCATCGCCCTATGCAGCAAATCACATAGAGGAAGGGAAAACTTTATTCAATAGGCCGTGTAAGGTCAATCTTTATATTACAAAACAGTTTCTCTTGGGAGGGACATCTAAGCAACAGACTCATTTTATTTCTTTCTAGTAACTCAAATGTGATGTTAAAAGGTTAAAGAATTCTGAAGGGCATATATGCACTAAGAACAGTTTTGAGGGCAAGCTAAAATCTGTTCACAAAAAACAATTTGGACAGAATGTAAAGAATGGAAAAAGGTTCTTTTTTCAGAGATCGGAAGAGTGTGAATCACCTTACTTTGATGAAATCAAAAGAGCAATATGTACTACAGGCAAATCTGTATCAATTTTACATAATCATTATTATAGTTAGCTAGTAGAGCAGAAAATAAGTTTCGAGGATCAGTTTATCCAAATTTAGAGCCCAGAAGTGAAGTCTGAGTACGATATAATGGCCAGCATTATTTTCTTCAAATGATATAATATAATTAAAGGCTATTCTTGTAACTAAGAACGAAGCCCATTTTCTAAAAAGTTTATTGATATAACATAAATACCTCAATCAAACAACTGGAACTAAGGGTGAGAAACTGTCCCGTAGCTATTGCAACGCCATTCACAGATACTGGACTCTTGCCAAGATTTCTTAAACAGAATGAACCATCTGCCTCCATTTTGATGAGTGCCTAGCTCATATACAAGCAAAAATGAAAGTTAATATAGTGTTACAATAAAGAATGATCAATGAGCTGAAGCCTTTCTTAACTTGCATGAAATTTTGATCTCCCAAAGAAATCACTCTCTAGGATTGACCATTCATATTTACATTGCAAAAAAAACAGCAACTAAGTCCTCAAACAAGCACTGGCACAGGTTTTTAGATCAACCTTATGTGGACACATGAAATAGATACAAATGCAAGATACTGGCAACGTCAAGTGCATGATCAACTTATGAACTATCAATTTATGAGGAAATAATAGCTTATCTCTGGATGATCTTAATAATAAGGTTCACTTCACATAGTTTTCCTTCAAATGCAATAATCTCTACCAAGGTACACATAAACATCACATTCTTCTTATCACCAATCTATTCCTGTGAAAATTATTCTTCTATCCTGGAATAGAAATCGTCTTTCAGTTATAAAAAGAGTACGTATGTGAAAAATAGACATAAATTATCATGTAGAGAAGTACCTTTCAAATTCCAAAGAAAGACCACCAACAACAAATTTATTACTAATAAGATTTACAATTACATGGGAAAACAAATTAACAGATTAGATTAACCATTGACTGGAAGGACAACAGACCCACTATTTCACTTCTTTACACAAACAAAACTTATGCAGATCGGACACATGACTTTAATCTTTTCACTGCTTTTTTTAAGTCATTTTCACATTCAAGGGGTGCATGATTTTGATTTTTTTGAGAATTGATTTCATGAAAAGTGATTTTTTTGGGAGAATATGTGGTTGAAAAGTAAGGAAAAATTAACAAATCTATGTGAAAGATTATTTTAATTAGTCAACGGTTGGAAATCAGTTTGAGTGAGTTGATTTTGGGAAAATCAATTCCATACACGCCCTTAAGTGAATCTTAATGTAGCCTACACATGAAAATAAGATCAGATTATAAGCCCACCTGTCGTCTAGATATTTTGTTAGCACGTCCTTCTTTGCTTAAATCAATATCAACCTCATTATCCTCAGTTGATCTCCCCAGTATTACCTGCAAAATCAAGTTCTTTAAGTTACCAGCCAATAAATAAATATTTTATGGTGATAAGTATCAATTTTACTTTAAATACAGATTTATCAAATATTTGCAAAAATATGAATTTATTTTAGACTTATAAGAAAACATTTTGATGTATTTTGGACCATAATTATTAGTCTAGGTTAAGAGTCTTCAGGGCCAACTTCCCAATATTTTAGGAGGTTTCATGTTCAGTATAATACAATGGAGCAGAAGCATAACTGAAATTCTGGAAACAAGAATAAAGTTGAACCAAACTGTGAATTCTGTGCATTGCATAGGAGGATAACTAGTTACAAAATTGTTCCCCAACATTAGCTACATCAGATACAATCTTGGTATTGTACTTGGAAAAAAGATCATTATTCACAGTACTGTTCTTACAACCCAAAAGAACCTATGCAAAAGAACCTACTACACAAACTGTGTGCAGTTTATCAAAAATAAAAGGAATAATGCTATGTAATATCAGTCGTGCTTGGCACCATATCAAGGTGACATCAAATGACACATTGAATCAAGTGGGTCCTTTATTTATGCATTTAATTCCACATATCTTTTAATGCTAGCTGGTGCTAAGCATCCCTGGTGCTAAATAGCATTATTCAAATAAAAAATCTACAAGAACTTTCAAGATCTGTTCATCAGCAGCTACAAAGATGCTACCACTGGTCTTCCCTTGCCATGCCATGTTTAACAGACTCACTGCCATATTCACTTCAAAGAAACAATCTAGAAACCATCACTAACCACAAACAAATATCCACCAAAATAAAATTTGCTACACAAGATTCTATGGTTAGGGCTGGGTAAAAAAAGGGGTTGGGTAGGGTTTTTCAACATGTTGGGTTGGGTTGGCTAGGGTTATAAAATTTACATTGGAATGGGGTTGGGTTTGGGTTCGGGTTGAACATGAAAAACTGATTAAATTCAAACCAACCCAACACGTTAATTAATTCATTATTAAATAAATTAGAAAAGTTAGCTTGTTCTTGGGAGCTTTATGTGATATTTGATCTATGAAAGTTGATTTGTTGGGAGAATGTTTAGTGGGAATGTAATGAAAGATTATTAGAAAGTGTGAAATTATTTTTATTATTTATTTATTTATTTATTTTTGAAGAATACGTGGTTGGTATTGAATTTTGAATTTTTGACCAACTTTTTTATTTATATAAGGCTCCCTAGAACAAGCTCTAAGTTTTCAATTCTCATACACCTCAAACCTTACACTAAGAACAAATGATAAATATCATTGCCTCACCTTTGAACCCTAACTCTTCCGCTATTCCCCTATTTCAACGTAAAAACATACCGTCCATAAGCCACCGCCAGAGGCTCGAGTCTAATTTTTGTAGATCCAGCATTCACTTACAGATTTCTACAAAAATGATATGTACTACAAATTTAACTTCAACTTTTGAGTTTTTATTTTGACTTTTTAAGTATGGTTCGAAGAATTTCAAACATCTTGGGCAGATTTTAAACAAGCAAAAAGTTAGATTGATTTTAATTGGGCCTAAGCCCAAACCAACCCAACCCAACCTAACCTAAACTAACCTGATCTTGGTTGGGTTGGGCTAGGTTTTAGTGTTTAACTGGGTTGGGTTTGATTTTCACCAACCCAATTTAACTGGGTTGGGTTCGGATTAAGCCCAAGTCCAAACCCAAACGACCCAGCTCTAGTTGATCCATTCCAAGTCTTGCACAAATACCGTGGAACTCAGCATACATCAATAATCTTCAGTCGCTGTTACCTCCAGTTCTCCAGAAGATGCCACATCCCTGATGACCGTGCCCATTCCTGGGTGTTTGAAATTCGTTGTCATATAGCATATTAACCACCCAGCCCATTCAGCCTTACTTTCCAGCTGGAACCTGCCATTTATTTTTATTTATTTATTTAATTTTTCATTTTTTGGTGCTACGTGAACATTGTTGTATTGAACTTAAATGGGTTGGTTATTCAATTAAAAACAATAATTAGTAATTGAAGACCTCTGCTAAAATTCTTATATCAAATTATATGAACACATTTTTCCAGTTCCCTAGATCACAAATCCCATTCATGTGCATTTTTGTGATAACTCACATGTTTAATCGTCCCTCCTTTAATACAATTCTCATGCAGCTCACTCAACTATAAGAATCCAACCTGATGTTCAGAAAAAAGCTAAGACCCCACAGCTATTATCAAAGAACAACTTCGGGTGTGTATGAAATTGATTCTTTGAGAATTGATTTTGTGAAAAGTGTTTTTTTGGAGAACGCATGGTTAAATAGTATGGGGAAATTGAAAAGTAATAATTTCTTAAAGAATGTGTGGTTGAGAATGATTTGGAACGATAACTGATTCTACGAAAATGAATTTCATACACACAATTCATTCAGAAATTTGGAAGACAGTACTCATTAAGAACGCGGATAGTTGTTTAGAGACCAACACAAAAGTTAGAAACAGTGAAATTGAGCTTGTAACAGGCCAACAGATCGGAAGAGGTCGTGTAGGGAAAGAGTGTAGGTATGGTTCTCTGGTTTATCCCTTTGTTAATCATTCATCTATTCGACTAAAGCTACTCCTCTCCAAGACTCAAGCAGTAGGATTTTTTGAGTCTTTGTGCACAGTTCTCTAGTTCCACAAATTTTCTTCTAGTCTTTATTGATAGTTTGTAATCCTCTTCAATGCATTGGAAACTGGAAATTTTTTGGGTTCATCTTGAGAGGTCAGGTTTCATGGTATTGTCATATACCATTGAAGTTCTTTATGTCATTGGCCCGCTCAACAAATAAACTGTTTGAGATTCGGGATACCAACAAAGTGTTTGAGATTCGAGATTTAATGTCGATTTGCATTATACTGAGTCCTTAGATAAAACATACAACAAGGTCTTAGAACTAGAAAACTTCGTCATTGTACCACCGGAGAAGCACTTGCGTGTCTGTTGATAATAGACAGTCAGAATCCTATCACTAGCCATAATCATTGATTAGGCCTAATCCAATCTCCCTGGAAATTTAAACAATCAAATTGCAGTGCCCAAGTTGCTGATAACTCATAACCCTAATAAATATAGGGGTTTATGCCTCTATCTTTAGTTTATCTGCTACCAAACTGTAGTACTATTGTCAAAGCTAGAAGAAATATAGCTTCTAAATTTCCACTGTGCTTCCTTGTACAACAAGATGATGATCATGCTAATTCCAAAAGATGACAAGCATTTTACCCTTGACCCTATTGAAAGTTCCCATTGCAAGGAAAAGATAACTGAAGCATACACAAGGGTGAATTACATCAATAACTACCAACGCTCAGCTTATATGTGGATTATGGTCATGGCTCAGAGCATCTCTCATGCAAATGTGTAGTCTTGGGGGGTGACATAGAGGAGAGAGATAGACAAATAAAATGTACAAATTTCAATTTGCTCTCTCTTCTTTCTCTTCTCTCTCCACAACACTCTAGAGAGAAAATGGAAAATAAAGAGAGAAAAAGGTCTGAAATAAGAGAGAGAAGAGAGAAAATTGAAATTTGTACATTTTGTCTATGTATCTCTCTCCTCCATGTCACCCCAGGACTACACATTTGCATTGGAGATGCTCTCATATTAACCTATCCAATCCAATGGTAGAGGTAAACGAAAATGTTCTCGGATAATGATATATCATCAACTATCCATCAGTGCATGAGTTCCTTTAGAAAAATAGAGTAGGAAGGTAAAAAGAAAGAAAAACTTGACAACATTGGAAGCTCATTACTTCTTATTCTATCACACTGGACACTTAATAGAAAAAAAATAAAAAAAACAAAAAAGTGTCAAGATCGGAAGAATGTACCTTGGGCTTTCTGACGTAATGCCTAAGGTAGCGGCCAAAAAAGATGGCAAGGGCTCCTTGAGATGCCATGGCCCTATGCAAAGAGGAACGAGCACATTGTTCCAACCTTATTATTGCCCTTTTAGTGCCATCATACTGGTAACCAGGAACTGGAAAGTGAATAAAACAAGGCCTAAATTATTATACTGCACTGTAATAAATGATAAAAGAATATGAAATGTGATTTCATAAATTCATTTAAGATGCTCTTCAGTTGCTCACCAGAATTATGCATAACAAATTTTTCATGCAAAGGTATGCAAGATTGTTTCAAACCCATTACACATTTGTTTGAAAAATTTATTCCTAAAAAATGCCTAATTAAGAAAGGAACCTGAAATACACTATAACATATGGGCTACACTTGAGTACTTCTAAGATACATGAAAATTAAAACATACGAACGCATTAGTATCCTTTGGAATCAAAAGTTAAATAGTAAGAAAATGGAACCCAAATATTTTTATGGCCTAAAAATTGCTAGTTTCTGGTGTGAGAGGAACTAATTTATATATGCGAGCATCTGCATAATGAAGATCCAGTGAACTTACTCTGCCTAGTAATATTAGAGTCTTGATCAAATGGGTGTAAGTCCATTTCAAGTATCTGTTAGAAAAAAATTAAAAGAAGAAAAGAAAAGCTTTAGTTTTTAAATTAACGTAAAATGTCAGAATTCAAAATCTAGCTTCATAATACATACCATAGCTTCGACATCAGAAAAATAAGGCACATCATCATCAATCTGGGTGTCTTCCAGTTCTGACACAGTGGGATCATCCTCTCTTCTGGAACTACAGTTTTCCCAGAACCTTCACCTGCATATTGTCGCATTTCTGTGACTGTTGATGACCCGCCACCAACCTGTTAATGGGACAAAAAGTTTTAGACACAGTTTCTAATGCACTCACATGATCCTCAAGCATGCCAATACAGAAAGAAATAGAGATGCAATTGGAGATAAGTACCCTCATACCAACTCCTTCAACACCCTTCTCCAAAAGTCTATCACTAGATACTTTTTCAATTGCATGCAACGAATTGTTTTTACGGAAATCAGCAAAAGCTCTAGTGGCACTTCCAGGGAGCAAGGGATGAGGTTTCGAATCACGCAGCTCACTGTTAGCTCCACGACCAACTAGTGGATGGGAAGGATGTGATTCTAACACAGTCTGTGGTTCAACCTTGTGCGACCATGAATAAACTTCAGCAGAATCATTTACTTTTCTCAGCAAGTTCACTACTCGTTCATTATCCTGCTTATGAGCAGCAGAAGGTAAATCCACAGAAGTTGTCGAAATTGGCTGCGTCGCAGAAGAACCAAATGAAGTGGAAGGGTGGATGAGTAAGAAAATATCATCATTGCTTGGAATTTCAGTGTCTTCAGTGTTCAGAGTGCAGCATATGCTTCCACCAGAAGGTTCATTAAATTCAGAATTTAAACTGGAATTTAATGGAGCATTAATGCTCTTCCGATCTCTTCTCTGCTCTCCAGGGACTGCAGAAGCTGTAGCCTCTGAAACCACGGGATTTCCACCATGTGTAGATGAAGAACAAATTTCTGAAGCCATTAGAGCCCCAACTCCATGGTTGCCATCACCTTCATGAAGGTCATTTGGAGAATTCAAGACAAGTGAATTGAGATTATCAATACAAGATTTATCTGTCACAAGTTTGTCATCCACATCCATCAAGATCGGAAGAGCATCTTCATTTGAAAGGTTCAAAAGTAAATCAGGGTCTGCAAATTCACTCTCTGCGATGGTTGATAAATTTAAGATATCAGAATTACAGCATCTCATGCTCTGTAAAGCTCCTGAATCTACAAGTGTGAATGGAGATAAATCACTCACTTTACCCTCACCCTCATCAGGCGGCAAATTAGGCTGGTGAGATGGAACTCTTATTGTATGAAATGAATTGGTGTCATTTCTTTTAAGGGAAACAAACTTTTGGCTACCATTGTTAATAGGGTTTCCGGTAGACAAATGTTTAGTCTCTGAACATCCAATGAATTCACTTCCAGATGGAACTACTGGAAGACCGGAATTCTCCAGACTAGCACATCCTTCAATGTTAATTGGACTACCTTGGAGTGTAAGCCGACTTTTCTTATCTTTGAAGTTTGCCTCCAGAAACTTACTTTCACTTTGTGTTATTGAGGTAGTAATGGTCTCATCAACCCCATATCTTCCCATGAGCTCAGTTGAGCGATCTTCAGCGGGATTTGGACATTCAGTGTGGGATATCATAGTTACATTAGATGGCACAGTTATATCCCTCATTGTTTCTGGAAAAGCATGGCAAAAATATCCAACTCTTCGTCATGAAGATCTATATTATTTGAAAAATGTCCACACTGAGGATTATTACTATCAAGTACTTCATGCTTCAGAACAGCAGCCTGCTCGCTGCAATTATGAAGACTGGGTTCAAAAAAACCTAGATCGATCTTGCTGAACAATTCGGAGCGAATTTTTTTCCGCATGGCATAGTAATGCCTACGAATGCTTTCACTTTTCCTCTTCCATTGAACTTCTTTATTTCCTTTGGAGTTGTTCTCCGATCTATTTAACTTTGATGATGAGTTGAAGCCTGAGATCTCTAGCAGATCGAACATCCTGGCAGAAGCTTGGATTGAAATATCAGTATCATAGAGAAGAGAATGCCATCGGTCTCGCAGTTCTTGAAAGGTGAATCTGCGAGAAAATTGAACTGCACCTTTAGCAAGTGCTTCCAATGATGCGCCTTCCTACAACAGAAAGCACTACAGTATTAAATTGAATACAGCAATTGACAACTGAAGACATAATGCAAGAAGAGCAAATTCTGCAATTATAGAAGTATACACAATACTTTTCTCTCTTCCTCTTCTTTGTTCATGCATAAAACAGGAGGGAAGAAAAGGCTCCAAACACGCCAAATCTGCTTTTCACATATTTTTAAAGGTTAAAACAGGCCAAAATACACATAAAGCATTGGTCTTGAATAGACCCTGTCCATCTAACAAAGTCACAGTTTTCACTTTCTTTAACCATGTTGTTCTTGAAAGAAAGTCTACCATGTGTAAATTCAGCTCAAATCTGTAAAGCAGGATCCTACGAACCTTGCAACGTACACAAGGCCATTGTGTTGCTTTCAGCTATAGCTATGGAAAAAGTGACAAGAAATAAAATGATAGCATTACCATGCTTTTTCAGATAATTTTAAAAAGATGTTTTTATGTTTTCCTTTTTCTGGTTGAACACTTCAAAAAGCTTAAGAATTAATGTTTTTTAAAAATATTTCGATTTTGTTACCTGCATATAGTTTAATACAGAAATTGTCTTCGTTTAAAAAAAAAAAAAAAAATACAGAAATTTTGTCTAGCCCATATTTGCAAATCAATTCTATTTATAAATAAAAACAGGTCAAACCATACACATCCAAATATTTCATAGGACCCGCATGTACTAAAATCTCCACCATTCAACCTCACTCATTCTCTCTCTTAATTCTCATTAAAACTCATTAAAATGAGTTTGCAAACAGGCGCACGTGTCTTTTTAAACCATATAAGTGATTAATGATATCTTGCAATTCCACTGTAATTAGAAATTTCACTGCTTCCACTCATCAGATATTCAATTGCTCGATTCACTGTGAAAAAGAATTCAAAATTCCACAAGTATCATTAATTCAAAAAGGATTCTGCAACAGTGAAAGCAGGCAGCAAAGTTGCAATACTGCCATATCTACCGCAATTATTCCCAAAATGCGAAAATGGGGAAAGAAACGAGAGAGATGAATTAAAAAAAAATAATCAAATCAATGCTGAATGAAACAACATTCATGAATTTAACACAATTCGGGACGTCAAATAATAGTTGCGTGGGTTAAATGTGGTGATTGTTTTACCTCAATAGCCTTTTTCTGCAGGAAGTCATCTTCTGGGATCCACTGAATTGTGACTGATGTAGATGTTGCCATCTAAAATTAGATTTTCATAAAACCTAGCTTTCCATACAATATATAGAATTGTAAAACTGACTGGTGCATAATGATTTAAAGCATAATTGATATGTAAAAATGGGCTATTTCTACGGGAATTTGAAGATTTCAGGTGTGACATGAGCGTGGAACTTCCATCACGTTGTTAACTGTCCACTGTGCTTCCCTCTCCTCAACTCTCGGCTAAGTTCCCAAATAGAAAGGTAAGTGCCTGTCTGATTTCAAGCATTGTAATTTGTATATTTGCTCCCTCGACCCATCTATTTATTGAAAATGTTATGTTATAGCAACAAATTTTCAGTCATGCGATGTATGGGCTTATTAATAATAACCTAGGTCCTACAAGATAGTCTTTTTTTTTTTTTTTTTTTTTTTTCAATCCATTCCATAATATAGGTCACTTTTCTTTTAAAGATGCAGTTGGAATATTAGTTTTCTTTTCTACTTTTATACCCCTAATTGTAATCAACAAATGAGTATTATTTAAAATTGAATATTTCATAAATGAAAGACATATTAAGGAAATGATATTAAATTGCATTTTTTCAACACTACTAAACCTGCACTTTTCTCAATATTTGTGAAAATTGGATTTCGGCTATCTTTGTGAGACAGAGATAGTATGACAATATATATAATGATGATGAAATATAGCAACATATGCTAAAAATAAATTATTATTCAAAATAAAAAACATTATCCCTGCAAGGGGCAACAATAACTTAAGAAAATATTATTACCTCCGTCCAAAAAAGATGGTCTAATTTTCCTTTTTCCTCCGTCCTAAAATATGGTCGAGTTTCCTTATTAAAAAGTAGTTGAAATATCAGTTCTCTTAGATGCCCTTATTTAATGTGCATAGTTCTCATAAAAATAAAATTATTAAAGTAGAATAATTAATAAATGAAATGATATAATATGTCAGTGATGTTAAAATTTATTTTTTTAATACTATTAAATAAACTTTTCTTAATCTATGTGGAAAAAAAGTATAAGACCATCTTTTTTGGACGGAAGTAGTAATATTTATTTTGATATTACATATTTTGAAAAATTTCTCTATAAACAATGCTTATTGTTTTATTTCTTGGCTTTCCATCTTAATCAAATATCAATATTTTCACACCAAAGAGGTTAGTAACCGCAGAGACTGCGACATAGAACTGTCCAAAACTGAATGCATCTTTCTTTTGAAATAGCTTTAAATGTGACAATGATTGCTTTTGACTCTTATAATCATTATAGCAAAAGAAGCAACCACATGAAACTGTTTTCTTTCAAACTTAAATGGTAGTCTCATATTAAATGGAGTCAATGACATTTTTGGTACGATTGTTAAATCACCAACATTACTTTTAATAAAAAAAAAAAACTGCTTCTAAGACATGGTCTCTAGGATTGAAATAAGTAGTATCGTTTAGTTGCATAAACCTACAGTAGGGTCAATATTTCATAACATCATCACAGGAACTCTAACGTTTAGTTTCACATTATGATTAGGGACATTTGAACACTTGATACCATTCAAGAATTCAATCGAGTGAATATTTTCAAATAATCCAGAACTTTTATCTGCTTTACACAACTATTAGAATTGGAATAAGTTATCCCTCTTCTTGATTTGTCGAAACAATATGATCATTTACAATCTGTATAACATCGTGTCGGAGCAAGAATAACTCTTCCCAGCAAATATGAAATATCATCAAATTTTCTGGGAAATGATGGATATGTACTCTCAATAATTGATTGGACCGAATCATCCGAAGCATCCATCAACAAGTTACATGTAACCTTTATCGTCGCATGGCCTTCATTTATGATATCACAAGAAATTTTGACTGTTTATTTTCTTAAAAACACGCTTGTTATTTTAGAGTAGAATGTACCTGAGGGGGTAAGAGATTTTATTAAGAATTTATTGAGTGTGGGTAGTATATGTTTTCATGATATGTGTTAGGTGTGAAAGTTGCGTTGATTAAATATCTCAATTTGTGTTTAAGAGTTTAAAGTTTTAGTTAAAAGTGTGTGTTTACTTGTCTATTCATCACTTCTTAGTTTGCAGTCCAAGAGAGAATATAAAAGAATAGTTTTGGTGGAATTCGGGCCAAGTTTGCAAGGATTTTGAAGAATTTGCATCGATGTTACAAACGTTTGGAAGAATGAGGACCGAAAGAGACCAAGGAAAAAGTTTGATGACCGAAACGAAGGCAAAACATAGTACATACAACTATACGGCCGCAAGCTCTACTTGTTGCAGCCGCGAGAAATCAGATAAGAGACAAACTCCCGTGATGTACAACTATACGGCCGCAAGAATAGGTTTCAGAAAGCAGAATCCTCAAAACAACATTATGAGGCCACATGGTGCAAAGTTTGCGGCCGTACTAGAAGGAAACAAAATGAGTGTGAGGCGAGGACGTTGCAGGCATAAGGTTCAAAAGGATGTTGAGACACAAATTGTATTATGCGGCCGCAAGCACAGACCCTTGAGGCTGTATTCCAATTGTCCTATCTTAAGTTAAATTCTTATTTTGGTAGGTTTTTGGCACGAATTTTAACCTCTTTTTAGAACTTGTAAGATCTTATAAATAGGTTGAGCCTAGTTTTGAGTAAAACACATTCACATATACATTAAAACACTTAGTTTCATCGAGCTTGATATTGAAATTTAGTTCGGTTTTTGAGGAAAAGTACGAGATTGAAGAGTATTGGTGCAATTTCATGAGTGGCTAAACTTCTTTTCTTAGGACGAGCAATGTAACCCCGTTGGAAGACCTAGTTGATTGTCTGTTGGTTCAATGCCTCAGAATTGATTTCTAGTTAATTCTTTATCGTTATTTTGTATTGCTTTCACTTATTTGGTGTGCGGATTTGTGGATGTTTATTGGTTTGTGTTGAACTTGAGAGAGGAATGCATGAATTAGAATAGGCGATAAAGGACATTAATTTAGACAAGATAAAGAGATTTGCTTGTAGGTAGTGCAGTCACGTAAATTAAACTTGGGGATATTTACATGAGTTTTCTGTTATTAATGCATTTAAGAGGGTTGATAAAGTGCTCATTTAGAGATAGGTGAGGGGGGCTTAATTAAGTAGAATTAACTAACTTTGAGAAGAGTAGTTAATTAATTACGTGAAATTCGATCGTTAATTAAAATTGGTTTTTGTTGAATCAATTAGCGGATAGCTGGGGGAATCAATGGTGGTAAAGTTGTGCGTCCCAAGTTCATAAAAATCTTGACAAAAACTTTTAAAATCACCTAATTGATTCTTAATTAGTTATTTTGTTACTTTTTTACTTATATTTATTTATTTGCTTTTTAAACAACTCAAAATTTCAATCGTTTCAACTAAAGCGTGAATTAGGTTTTCAATACTCAAAACTTTCATCGTGGGATGATAACTCAGACTTAAAATCCACTCTATTACTTGTTCAACCTGTACACTTGTGGAAATATCATTTTTAGTCAACAAGTTTTTGGCGCCATTGCCTAGGATTGAATTTGATATTGATAGTATTCAATTTTGCTTTAACTTGAAATTTTCTTTTTATTTCTGCAGATTTGCATGCGTAGGAGTGGTGCAGAAGACCTACAACCATACGGCCCAGAAATTGAACAAACCTTTAGATCTAGACATGGACAACAAAATTTTTTGCAAAAGATGGCTGAAGTAGGAGGTGGTAATAATAATTAAGTAGCTCAAGAGCCAGCTGCAGACGTGAACAGACCATTGAAGGAATATATATTGCCCACTGTTTTGACTTTCTTAGTTCCATCGGCTATTACTACTGCAAATTATGAAATCAAGCCAGAGACTATCCAACTAGTTTAACAGATGGTGCAGTTCAATGGTTTACCAGAAGAAGATCTGAATGAACATCTAAGGAAGTATGAGGAAATTTTTGGGATGTTCAAGATGAATGGAGTACCGACTGATGAGATTAAGATGAAATTATTCTCTTTCTCCTTGAGTGGTAAAGCCAAAACTTAGTTTTATTCATTGCTAGCAAACTCAATTACTACTTGGGCAAATATTACACAAAAGTATATAGATAAATTCTTCCCATCAGGTAGAGTATTGAAAATCAGAAAGGAGACCACTTTATTCAGTCAAAATCTGGGAGAGGGGATTTTTTAGGCGTGGGACAGATATAATTACATATTAAGAAGATAACCGAAACATGAAATCTCAAATTGGCTCATTGTGCAAACTTTCTAGGGTTAACTTATGAGAATAAGAAACACGCAGATTCAATAGCCGAGGTTCACTCATGGACAAAACTTATGAAGGGACAGCCGGAATTTTTGAGAAGATGGCAGCTAGTAGCTACCAATGGTATTCAGATAGAACGATGTCTCAAGCTGGAGTTCATGAAGTAGATGCACTCACATTTCTATCTACACAACTTGTAGCTTTGGCAAAGAAAATTGACAGTCTTGCAAAGCCATCGGTTAATATGGTCCAGTCTTCAGCTAGATGTGACATATGCTATACAAATCATGCTACTTCTCTTTGACCAGTAGCTCCTTTGAGCTCTCCACAGGATGAACATGTAATGTTTGTTGGAAATAAGCAGAGGCAACAAACTGGGCCGTATTCTCAAACTTACAACCTAGGATGGCGCAATCCCCAAACTTTTCATGAAGAGATAATCAAATAACGGTGAGACTATTGGGATTAAAACTAGAGAGGAAGAGTTCGTTGGAAGATATGTTCAGTAAGTATATTGAGGCAAATAATCAGTTCATGTAAAAAACTGAGCATACTCTCCAGAACCAAAACGTAGCCATTAGGAATTTAGAGATTCAGATGAGCCAAATGGCTTTGGCTATGGCAGGAAAAGCACTGGGTATTTTTCTTAGTAACACTGAACGAATCCAAAAGAACATGTGAAGGCCATGACAACAAGGAGTGGTTTGCAATTGCTGGAAGTTGAGATGAAAAAGCCAGTTGAAAAAGTGAGTAATTGGTTTAAGAAGAATGAAGAAACAGATGAGCAAATCAAGCCAGCTAATCAAGAGATAAAAGCTTCATCAACAGTAGCGTGCCTGAGGCTAGACTTTCTAGGCGGTCACTTATGGCCCCCGAAAGATGAAGCGAAGGCCCATTTAAATTTTTTTAAAAAAAAAAAAGTTAGTAAGGCCCAAATCCTAGTTTCTTTGTACACCTGCTTACGACGTTCATTCAATAATTCAATTCAAAGTCAACCATTATTCTCTAAAACTAATTTAGTTTCCTTCAATGGTAAAATAATAAAGAAATTTGAAATTTCTATTGTGGCTTTATGGTTTTAGTTTAAAAAATGAATAAATATTTGATGTTCATTACATATAAGTTATTTAATGGTTTTAGTTAAATTTATATACATGATATTTCTTATATATAATTTTAGTATTATGTACGATTAGAGGGTCTCGAATAAAAAATTCGCTTAGGGCCCCTAAAATGTCAGGCACGGCCCTATTCATCACTGCTCAAATCATATGTACCTCCAATCCCTTATCCCCAAAGGCTTCCAAGAAGCAAATTGGACAAACAATTTTGGAAGATTCTTGAAGTTTTCAAGAAATTGCATATCAACATTCTGTTTGCAAAACCCTTGCATAGATGCCCAACTATGCAAAATTCATAAAGGAGATTCTTTCCAACAAAAGAAAGTTGGATGAGCATGAAACATTTATGTTAACTGAGGAGTGTAGCGCAATCATTTAGAAAAATTTACCTCCTAAGTTAAAGGACCCCGAGAGTTTTAAAATACCTTGCACAATTAGTTCTATTTATTCTAGTTTAGCTTTATGTGACTTGGGTGCAAGTATTAATTTAATGTCTTTATCTGTGTACAGGAAGTTAGGACTGGGAGAATGTATGCCAACAACTATTTCTTTGCAATTGGCGGATTGATCAATCAAGTATTCTCGAGGTATCATTGATGATGTCTTGGTTAAGGTTGATAAATTCATATATCCAATGGACTTTATTATACTAGATATGGAAGAAGATAAGGAGATTTCAGTCATCTTAGGACACCTATTTTTGGCTACAAGAAGAGCATTGATATTTTTTCATGAAGGAAAATTAATTGTTAGGGTGGACAATGAAAAGTCACTTACAGCATGTTTGAGTCTATGAAGCATTCTTCGTACACTGATTATTGCTTCTAAATTGATAGCATCGACTAGGCGGTAAAGGAAATCTTTGAATAAAATCTTCCCATAAAACCTTTTGAAGCTTGTCTTGTGTACTCTGAAACTACAAAAGCTAAAAATCCCAAGATGGAAGAGATAACACAGCACTTTGATGCTCTACCCTCTATGGCTTATAAGAGGGAATGGCATTATGAACCATTAAGTGAAGCTCCTAAGAAATTCTTGCCTTCAATTGAATTTTAACCTACTGTTGGGTTGAAACCTCCTCCTACACATTTATGGTATGCATTCTTGGGCGAATTTTCTAATCTACCGGTTATCATCTCAAATCATCTGACTGAGTTAGAAGAAAAGAAATTACTCTGGCATTAAGGGAACATCAGATAGCTATTGCTTGGACTATAGATGAGATCAAGAGAATTAGTCCCTTACTTTGTCAACACAAAATTTTGATGGAAGATAACTCCAAACCATCTATTGAAAACCAACACGGATTAAATCCAACTTTGAAAGAGGTGGTAAGAGCTAAAATTGTTAAGTTACTTAATGCAGGAATTATCTTTCCAATTTCTGATAGTGCTTGGGCTAGTCCTATTCACGTGGTGCCAAAAAAGGGAGAAATCACAGTTGTGAAAGATGAAAATAATGAGCTTTGTTGATGTCAAATTTTAGCTTTGACCCAACAAACTAATTTGTTTACGCAAGAAACTTGTGTTCTAGGGAGACAAAGATTTGTTGATCAATGCTCGAAGCATTTCCCCTTCTATTTATAGTATTCATATTGAGCAAATCATGATTACAAGCATTTAATACTTAGCCAATGGGAGGTGCTCTTCCGATCTCAAGTACAATTAGCTGGAGTTTAAGTACCAACCTTTTTGACTAATTGCTAATTAAATGTTACATGGGGAAGACAAATACCGCTTTTACAATTAATGCTATAGTCTCATCCATCTTAAATGATAAGGTTTGCAAGTTGGCATGCAAGAGATCGGAAGAGCGTCGTTATCTGAGGTCAGGCTTATGTGACCTCGCGAGCTGAGTAATAGGAGCATGGAATTGATCACTAACCGCCAGGTCATTAGGTCTTTAAGTACAGCAGCTCTGTGGTCTACTGTAGAATTTCACTGACTTGTTAACCTGATGGCCACATAATGCCCCTCAAGGCCACTGGTCCTAAACTTCAAGGCTAGTGGCCTTGAAAGCTCATGTGCTGCTCTCTTTAGGTTTTTGGGCCCAAAATAAGACTTTTTGAATTTCAAAACTCTTGATCTTATCCTCCTTTCCACGTGGCAGACGTCTAATGGTATGTCGTGTTTTAGGAACTACAGGTATCAATCATCAATTTGATTGGTGTCTCTTCGTTTAATGAGGCTGTTTACCTTTGTTTTTTCTCTCTCCTTCTCCCCTATTTGTACCTCTTGAAACCCGTCTTCTATCTCTTTACTTTGCCACCAATACGAAATCTCTCTCATAATCACTTAGATTTTTCAAAAGAAATCTCAATCCATCCTAAATTTTTAAATGAGTGTCTTAATCTTTGGTGAACTCGCTCAGTACCATTTCAACCATACGAGTACTTTAGAAGTTCCTCAAAAGGTAATCTTCTTCCCTCGGTTCTTGAGGGATGGGACTTTGTTGTTTAGAGGAATCGAGAGCAGTGAGGTTCCCAAACTATAAACAGAGGGAAAGAGAAGGTCCTGCTCAATGTAGAGTGGACAAGCGAGGAAGATATGGCAGATTTAGTAGGAAAAGAATGTCCAAGTTGGGTGGACAAGTGAGGAGAGTGATAAGGAGGGAGGTAGTGATGACAAGGCGAGCTCAGGAAAGTGAGCTCCTTTTGCTGTTGTGCCTCCGGTTAGAGTCACAGTGGCTAGAAGGTCAAACTATGAGGTCGGCCTCAGCAAGTTCTATTGGGCGACCTACGGCGGCAGTAGTACGCGAGAATAAGCTGTCCTGGGTGTGTAAATACATTCAAAGGTATCATGTGCCGTATCCCGTATCATGTGGCCTTGTGAGTTTCCTATGAAGGGAATCGGGCTCACTGCCCCACTAAGGGATATGTTGTGGTGAATATAAAAATGTTCGAATCTAGATTTTGGGTACCGCTCCCACGGCCTGTGACCATGCAATTGAGGTACTGGGGAATTGCCTCCACACAGATCCCTCCCAATTGGTGGGGGACCATAATTGGGGTTCTCGCCCTTTGGCAGTATAAGGGATTTGGGTATCCCAACCCTGAGGACTTCAATTCGTAATACCGGTTGAAGTTCTATTCTGCTGGCAAAAGATAGTTTTACCTAGCAACTCACCCCAAAGCTGGAGGTCAGGACCTTTGGGGAAATTTAGTGAAGAGGGTTCCAAAATAAATCTCTGAGTGGAAGAAGAGCTAGTTCTGGGTAGGAGGTGAGTAGAGGACTCCAATGATCCCTATGGATGAAGATACGAGCATCCAGATGAGCTACATGAAACCCAGTAGGTACTTTTGAATTCGTGTTTTCTTTGAGCTAGCGAGCTAATTCTTAATTCTAGTTTCTTTTGTGTCTGGTAGAGACCTAGGTCAACTGCTCTTCTTGACATTCAAAACTGAGATCGAGGTGGTCATCAAGTTGGAAAAAAAAGGCCGCCACATTGCTGACATGATAGACAAGCACTTCCTAATCAAGACTGGCCTATCAGTTCCCAGAACTTAGTATATCTCCAACGACCCCAACAACTGTAAGATAACCTTCTCACTTCATGAACAACCTCCTTTACCTTTTCATTTTGATTTAACACTGTTCATTTTGAGGGAAAGAACTCCTCAAAGAAAAAGAGGAGACGAGGACATGAAGACAAAGGAGGAGAAGAAGAGGTAAATGGCTAAGACAACTATAAAGAGGCCACTGCCTGCTGCCAGGCTTGTTATTTTTGAGCCTTCGGCCAAGCGACCAGCACTTTCTAACAGCCTGACGCCATCACAGCTCAACTCGCTATCTCCAGTTCCCACTTCAAGTAGAGAGGAACAGCCAAATCCTGAGAAAGGGCTGTTCAACCTGGTCACGGAGGACCTCTATCTTCCAGTCCACTCCGGCCACTGCAACCTACTAGAAAAGGTGAAGACTAAGGAGTCCAAGGCTTTGCTCGACTTCAATCTAGCAAAAAAACCCAGTGCGGTAGAGTTCTAGGGTATGCCCCCCCAGTGTTTTTGATACCATGGGCAGTATAGCTAGGAGTTGGATGAAGAAATGAGAGGAATATGCCTCATCCTTCACAACTGCTGAGCTCCTCCAAACAAAGCACGGCCATGCAGGCTCATTTAGCTATACTAGAATAGCATGCTATGAACTGAGTCCACAAGATGATGAAAAGAACAAGCTCAACGAGGAGACGGGCAGGGCGATGAAGGCAAAGGAGGAGGCTGAGCTCAAGTCAAAGGAAAAAGAGCCAAATCTTTTTGTTTCCAAGGATGAGGCCGCGCACCTATGGGTAGGGCTCGAGGCCATAAAGAAGAAGAACGTGGAATTGGAAACCTCTTTGGCTATTGATAGATCAAGGTTGGAGCAAGCCTTGAAGGAGTTCAAAAGCAGAGGCTGACCTGATGAGCTTATCGATTATCAGGAAGTGGTGGCAAAGTACAAGAGCTCGGCTGAATACAAGCGAATCACTGACGAGCAATACTATGAAACCGCGAAAGATATTATCAATGAGATCGAAAAGGTCTGCCCTAATTGCAACCTGGTGTTCCTTAAGGAGCAAGTCACCTAGATCAAGCAGGACTGCGGCCTTGAGGCACGAATGAGGAGGAAGAGGAAGAATAAGAGGGCACAACTCCCAGGAATGAGCCTTGAATTCCTATTTTCCTATTTTCTCCTTTTGTAATCCCTTGGAATTCCCTTTTTAATGAATGAAAAGCTTGACTTCATATGTCAACTCCCTGTTTAAATTGTTTTTAAGTAACTTAGCTCGTAAATTACAAATGCTAGCTAGATTGTACATTACAAACGCCAGCTGGAAGCTCGTTCTATCTGTAGTCATGTGATAATAAAGTTGAAGAAAATTAAAGCAATCACTCGAAGTGTCATGATGCTTAGCTAGAAGCGCGTTCTAGCCGTGGTCACAAAATTTGAGCGAAAATTTTTAGGTAAGTGTTAGGACATTAGCTAGAAGCTTGTTCAGCTAAGGTCGCATTGTTCTTAGCCCATGACTTCAATTTTTCAACAGCTCTTCCGATCTAAAGTAATTCTTCATTACTTGAAACATTGAAACTGTCAGGTTGCGAAATTATGGTCTGGGAATTTTGAGCTCGCATGGGCTATTAATTCTACCTGCCACAGTCTCATGTAAAAACACAAAATACTTCTACTGATAATATTTTTTCAGGTGCTCTGCATTCTAAGGATGCTTAAGTTCAACTCCCTGCATGTCCTCCAGCTCATAAGTTCCATTATTAGATAGGGCTCTTTTGACTCAGTAAGGGCCTTCTCAAGTGGACCCCAAGGTCTCCGAGGCTGGCTTTTTGGTGGATATGAACAATTTTCAAAGGACGAGGTCCCCGACCTCGAATCTTCACATTCTGACCTTCATGTTGTAGAATTTGGCACATTTATACTTATATGCTGCGTTTCTGATTTCAGCCATATATCTTCTTTTGGCTACAAGGTCAAGGTTGTTGGCAAGGTGCTCGTTATTTTTTACTTCATTGAAATACAGTACTCTAGGAATAGGGACCTCCAGCTCTACTCTGTAAGTAAGAGAAAATAGGGTCTCACCTGTCACAGTTCTGTAGGTCGTTCGATAAGACAGTGCTCTTCCGATCTCCTCAGCCTAGTTACCTTTCAGAGCCTCAAGTCATATCTTCAATGTTTACTTAATCACCTTGTTGATAGCTTTGACCTGTCCGTTGGCTTGCGGATGATAGGGAGTTGAATAAAGGTTCTTTACTCCAATCTCTTCACAAAAGGTCCTGAGTATAGAATTATCGAACTAGTTGCCATTATCTGTGACTATAGCATAGGGCATCCCAAATCTATAGATGATTGATTTCTAGATGAAGCTCATCATTTTCTGCTCTGTAATGGTAGCTAGACCTTCAGCCTTTACCTATTTTATGAAGTAATCAACGGCTACGATGGCAAACTGAGTTCCACCTTTTCCTTTTGGGAAGGGGCCGATGAGATCAACTCTCTATTTAGTAAAGGGCCAAGGCCCTATCGCTGAGGCCCTATCACTCAGGTGGACATCAATTGAGCGGAGCAAATATTTTGGCACTTATCGCAAGCCCTGGCGAAGTCAATGGCATTTTTTTAATTCTGAAGCAAAAGTATCCTTGTCTTAAGATCTTATGGGCAAGGAAATGTCTACCTGAGTGGTTGCCACATACTCTCGAGTAGACCTCTTCTAATATAGCTCGTGCTTCTACTAGAGAGAGGTACATTAGCAGCGGTCCAACAAAACTTCTTTTGTACAATCTTCCATCTAGTAGACAGAATCTGGCAGTTTCGTGCCTAAGTTTTTTAGCCTCCATACCCGGGGATGTTCCCTCCTTTAAGAACTAGATTATGGGATCTATCCAGCTGTTCGTCTGGTCAATCTCCATTGTTGCTACCCCTGTTTTATTAATCGATGAGGTCTCAAGCTCTCTAATTAGAATACTACCGAGCTCTCCTACTCATTTACTTGTTGCGAGTCTGGCCAGAGCGTCTCGTGGCTATTCTCAGCCCTTGGGATTCCTACGATCCCATACTGCTCCAAGCCTTTTAACTCTTCGATCAACTTGCCCTGGTATTGAGAGAGCTTTTCTCTTTTCACCTCGTAGGCTCCATTTATTGGTTTACAACGAGTTGAGAGTCATTCTTGATAACCAGCTTGTAAATCCCTATAGATTTTACCATGTTTATTCCTGCCAAAATTTCTTCATATTTGGGCTTATTGTTAGTAGCATTAAACCCAAATCTGATTGCTTGAAAATGATAATGTCTTGACGAGCTACAAGGACAATTCCAGCCCCAGAGGCTTATCCAGTAGAAGATCCGTTGATGAATAACTCCCAGGCCATCGGTTATTGGTTATTGGTGTTAGATCCTGAGGGCGTGAGTTCTGCTGTAAAATTGGCTAGATCTTGCTCTTTGATGGCCGTTCTGGGCTTGTAACAGAGGTCATACTGACTGAGCTCGATTGATCATTTGACCAAGTGCCCTAATAAATCTGGCTTTTGAAGTACTTACCTCAACAAAATGTTGGTCAAAACGTCAATGGTGTGCTCGAGGAAGTAAAAGGGGAGCTTTTTAGACGCTATCACAAGGGCATATGCAAGCTTTTCCATAGGAGGGTACCTTAGCTCTAAGTCATGCAAGGCATAGTTCACATAGTAAACTGAAAATTGAGATGCCACTTCTGTCCTGACCAGAAGTACACTGATTGATGATTATAAGACGGCTAAGTATAAGGCAAGAGTTTCCCCATGTTGAGGCTTAGATAACAGTGGGGGAGAAGAAATGTGTCTCTTTAGCTCATCAAACGCGACTTGACACTCCTTTGTCCATTCAAACTTCTTGGACTTTCTCATGGCAGTGAAGACTACTTGCACTTGTCAGTCAATTGTGATATGAAGCGATTCAATGTGGTAACTCGCCCAGTAAGGCGCTGGACCTCCTTCACTGATTTTGAGGCTTCCATGTCTAAAATTGCTTTAACTTTTTTCGGATTTTCCTTGATTCCCCTTTGATTGACCATGTATCCCAGGAATTTCCCCGAAGCCACCCCAAAAGAACAATTTTTGGGATTCAGCTTCATTTTGTAACCCTAAGCACTCGAAACATTCTTTTGAGGTCTATAATGCGCTGTCCAGCTCATAATCTCTTGAAGAGCATGTCGTCAACGTAGACCTCTATGGTCTTACCGACCTGATTCTTAAAAATAAAATTCACCAGGCGTTTTTAAGTGGCTCCAGTGTTTTTTAACCCAAAAGGCATCATTTTGTAGTAATATAGTCTTTGTCTGTTATGAATGAAGTGTGCTCAGCATAATTTGAGTACATAGGAATTTGATGGTACCCAAAGTAAGTATCCATGAAGCCGAGGTTCCGATCTCATGAACTACGGTCTCATCGACCATTTGTTGGCGAAGAGAAGCTGTCTTTTAGGCAAGCCTTATTCAAATTTGTGAAATCAATATAGATTCTCCAAGTCCCATTGCTCTTCTTAACGAGGACAGAGTTTGCCACCCACTAAGGATATAAGGCATCTCTGATAAATCTGTTGCCTAGGAGTTTGTCCACTTCCTTAGTCGAAGCTTCGTATGTCTCATTGTTAAGGGGCCGCATCTTTTGCTTCAAAGCTTAGCTTTGGGATCAATGTTAAGCTTGTGACAGGCATGCTTGGGGTGAATTCCCTCCATGTCTTCAGATGAACCTATACGAAGACGTCGAAGTTTTGCTTAAAGAACTAAATAAGTTGAGTCCTCATTGGTTTCTTTAGCTCAGCACCAATTTTGAGCTCAACCTCAAGTTTGGAATCATCTAGCCTGATGGTTTGAAGCTTATCTCCAGGGGGATCTTGTGCCCTTGACTCATCAATTTTGGGATCGAGAGTGTAAACGTTCAAGGACGGAGCCGCTCTTATTGCATAATCTAAATTACACTCCTGCACTACTTGTTGATCACCTCGCGAAGGATGGAGATGCTCTTATTGCATAATCTAAATTACACTCCTGCACTACTTGTTGATCACCTCGCACAACTACTGTCCCATGATTGGTTGGGAATTTCATGACGTAGTAGAACACAAAGGTTGCTGCTCTGAGTTCATATAAAATTTTCCGCCTCAAGATAGCATTGTAGTTTGAAGGAACATCCATAACAGAAAATCTCCCATGATCTTTTTCTACAGGGCTTGTCTTCTAGCTTGATGAAAAGTGTGATCTGCCCTTTAGGCTCAACAAAATCTCTGATAAAGCCTCAGAGCCTGGTTCTATATGGCCTTAAATTCTTAGGGCCGATGTTCATATGTTGGAAAGTCTTCCAATAAATTATATTCACAAAGCTGCCACTGTCTACTAAGGTCTTGTGAATTTTGATTCCTGACACTGGCATTGTTATAACAAGGGCGTCGGCGTGGGGATGCAGAGTGCCATAAGCATCCTCATCGTAAAAAGAGAAAGAGCTTGTTTGAGTGCTGGGGGCTCGTGCTTTGAATAAATGATAGCAATTCTGGGTTTCTCTGATGAGACCTTGTCTTTGTCTCTTAGAACCATCCATGTCATGATTTCATATAGATCTCAGCTGGAGGTCAGTTCTATAGAGCTCGGGCATTGAGGTTTGCTTGGGAACGAGCTTGTTTGTCCTGCCCTTGGCTTAGTGAATGGTTTTGAGGAGATGGAGGGTCCCTCATTTCTCCGTTGCTCTCTCTCGGCCTTCTGATATTTCTTCTCGACCTTTTTAGGTCGTTCAGTCGTGGGCCTCCTTTAATGGCCTCCTCTGGGCTGATGTATTTTTCAGCTCTCCTCAGGAGCTTCTTATAGGTATGTGGTGGATCTTCATGCATTGCCCACTAAAAACATGTATATTCACATAGACCTGATTTAACAGCTATCAAAAGTGACTCATTGGCCACCTCCTTCATCGGCATGACATGTCTGTTGAAACGGTCCAGACTTTCCATATTTGACTGTCCCCAGCATCTCCTTGGGGGTTGTCCTTGCTTTGGATTCCATGAATTGTGTTTTAAACTTGGAGAAAAGCTGTTCCCAACTAAATAAAGACCCCGGAGCCAAGTTTCCATACCAAGTCTGGGCATTTCCTTCTAAGGTAACTGTAAAGGCTTTCCACATTATGGGTCCTATTGCGTTTTGGAGCTCCATCCATGACACATATCTGTGGACGTAAGCAATGGTGTCCGTCTTACCATTGTAAGTTCTAATTTGGGAAAGCTTCAACTTTCGTGGCATAACGGCCTCTCTGATGGAAGGGACGAAATGAGAAGGCCTGCCCCAAAAATCATCAACTCTCTTCCCTCTGGATTGCTTCTGCTCTAGGTCATTTAGTCATTTCCTCAGCTCATCCAGCTCGTGGACTTGTTGTGGAGCTAGCTGTTGACCTTTATGGGTTTTCAAGGAGGAATTTAATGCATGACTATAGTGTGAAGTTGGTGTTGTGCTTCTCATTCTCTGTCTCATTTCTCTTGGACATAGAGGCTCAGGTGATCTCGACCTCCTTGGACTTCACAGAAATTGAGGTCCTAACCTTTTTAATAAACTACTTCTTCCTCTATTTCTAGAAGGAGTAGTCATACCTTGCGTAATGGGAGTTTGTTGACTTGAGACTTGGGTCATTGTGGGAGTGAAACTTAGCCTTCTTTTTACATGTTCTCTCGGAGGACTAGGCCTCCTTGGAGATCTCTTGACATATTCTACATGCCACAAAGAGTCTTCCAGAAGATTCAGTCATGTTTTGTATAGAAACCGGCGGTGTTTGTTGTTCTTACAACAACCTGACTTCTTGGGCTAGAGCTTTTACCTGCCTTTTCAAGGCTTCCCTTTCAGATTCAGGAGCTGGACATGAAGGGCCAACTCATGTTGCATTTCTCCTTCTAAATCCGGCGGGTATTTCTACATTGTGGCTTGTTGTTCTTTAACTTTGGGAGTGCCTTTGTCTTATCTTTCTCACCGGAACCTTTTACTAGGTTTTTTGTAAAAAGTTTCCCACAGACAGTGTTAATTTGTCGATGTCAAATTTTAGCTTTGACCCAACAAACGAATTTGTTTACGCAGAAAACTTGTATTCAAATTTGAGCAATAAATGTATGAGTTTGAGAAATTTATGAATTTATGAGGTAGAGTTAAGAAGAGAGTACATGCAAAGGAGACAAAGATTTATTGAGGTAGGGGGAATTAATGCTCAAAGCATTTCCTCTTCTATTTATAGTATTCATATTGAACAAATCATGATTACAAGTATATAATGCTTAGCCAATAGGAGGTTTTTACAAGTACAATCAGTTGAAGTTTAAGTACCAACTTTTTGACTAATTGCTAGTTAAATGTTGGATGGGAAGACAAATACGACATCAGCTTTAAGTGATAAGGTTTACAAGTTGGCATGCAAGTTGCCTTCCAGCTAGCCATATCCAAGGTTAGCCTAATGTGACCTTGTGAGCTGAGCGATTGGAGCCTAGAATTTATCGCTGACTGCCAAGTCATTAGGTCGCTAAGTACAGCAGGTCATGTGGTCTATTATAGAAGTTCGCTGGCCTATTGACCTGATGGCCACAAGTTTATTCTTAACAACCAGTTACAGGTCGGAGGGTGTGCATTAGTTACCGAAAGCTTAACAATGTAATAAAAAAGGATCAATTTCCTTTGCCCTTCATTGATCAGATGTTGGAAAGGCTTGCGGGGCATTCAAATTATTGCTTTCTTGATGGATATTCGGGCTACAACCAGATATCGATTGTACCTGTTGATCAGGAGAAAACAACCATCACATGCCTCTATGGTACGTTTGCTTATAGAAGAATGCCATTCAGGTTGTGTAATGCACTGGCCACTTTTCAAAGATGCGTGATGGCTATCTTTTCTGATATGGTGGAGAAATTTATTGAGGTATATATGGATGATTTTTCGCTCTTCTTTTGATGACTGTCTCCATTAATCTATCTCATCTGTTCAAGCAGTGTGAAGAAACTAATTTTGTGCTTAATTAGGAAAAATGCCACTTTATGGTGACATAAGGAATAGTTTTGGGACACTGTATCTCTGAACTTGGTATTGAGGTTGATAAGGCAAAGATTCAAGTGATAGAGAACTACCTCCACCAACGTCAGTTAAGGGGATTTGGAGTTTTCTTGGTCATGCCTAGTTTTATAGAAGATTCATCAAAGATTTCTCAAAGATCACAATGCCCTTGTCTAGATTGTTACAAAAAGATGTGCCCTTTAATTTTTCTGAAGAATGTCTCATGGCTTTTAACACTCTAAAAGAAAAATTAAGTAATTATGCAGTGGGAGCAGCCTTGGGACAGAGAAAGGATAAAATATTTCATGTAATTTATTATGCTAGTAGAGCTCTTAATAGTGCTGAAATTAATTATGCTACTACTAAAAAAGAATTTCTAATGGTAGTCTTTGCCTTTGATAAATTTCATGCAGTAGCAACAAAGAAAATTAGCTACTATGAATAAATTACTATTAAGATCCAGATTCGTTTATGGTATAATTGATTGGGTTGAGTTCAGTTGAGTCTCATACATATAAACCAATTTTCGGCGTTTTCTATGAAGAAGATAACACTCAGATGAAATATCTTTTTGAGAAAAAAGATGCTAAGCCACGGTTGATCAGATGGGTGCTACATCTACAAGAATTTGGTATTGAAATTAAAGACAGAAAGAGTACAGAGAATCAAGTTACAGATCATTTATCCAGACTTGAGCAACCAGATGAGGATTTGATTAAGGAGATAAATGAAGAATTTCCAGTTGAATAGCTACTTCATATAGAAAGGTTCCATAGTATGCTCATTATGTGCACTACTTGGTTGGAAAAGTCATTCCACTGGATTATTCTTATCAGTAAAAAAAGAAATTTTCCCATGATCTGAAATTTTATTATTGGGAAGAACCATACCTTTACCTCAGAAGACCAGATAGATAATTAGAATATATGTGCCTGATGAGGAGATGATGTCTATTCTTGAGTGGTTTCATTCTTCACCTAATGGTGGTCATCATGGGCCTACAAATATAGTTGCTAAAGTGCTCCAATGTTGTCTCTATTGGCCTACCTTGTGATCAGTGGCAGTGCACTAGTAATATTTCTTCAAGATAGGAGATGACTTTGAACAATATCTTTGAGGGTGGAAATCTTTGATATTTGGGGTGTTGACTTCATGGGACCGTTTCCTCCATCTTATAATAACAGATATATTTTAGTTGCAGTAGATTATGTGTCCAAATAGATTGAGGCCAAAGCATTACCTACAAATGATGCTAAAGTCGTGGTTGAATTTATCAGAAAGAACATCTTTACCATATTTGGGGTACCACGAGCAATTATTAGTGATGTCAGCAATTATTAGATTATGTCAACAATTATTTTAAAGCGGTGTTGTCAAAATATAGAGTTCATCACCGAATGGCCATAGCCTATCATCCTAAAACTAGTGGATAAGTGGAGACATCGAACAGACAGTTGAAGAAGATTCTTGAAACAATTGTCAACTCATCTAGAAAATATTGGTCTAAAAGGTTAGATGATGCATTATGGGCATATCGAACATCTTTTAAAACACCAACTGGAATGCCACCATATCAACTTGTGTTTGGTAAAGCTTGTCACTTGCTAGTTGAATTGGAACACCAATTGCCAATTGAACTGGAAAACAAGGCCTATTGGGCACTTAAGCAGCTGAACCTATGTAAGAAAATAGAGGGGAAAATATATGTCTATGTAGCGATCGGAATTTTCATATGTGAAAAATTATTATTTTAAAGATTTTAAAGATTTTTTAACTTGTCACAACCACCCTAATCCGTTATTTTAATATTGGTTTCGATATAGATTTTAAGGAAATTCGCGTCACTCATCTATTTTTATTTTAAAGATAACGCGAGTTATAATTAATTGGATTTCATTTCAAGATACGGTTCGCGTCCAATTATTTATAATCACTTATGACGAATTAATGTAGTTCCATTTAAAGTCAAGACATTCTTTTCGTTTTGGATAATTTGACTTAATTTCTAAAAACCATATGGAGTCCATTTTAAGCTCAAATTTTTAGTCTACATTTAGCGTAGAGCCCATTATCCATTGTTCTTACTTAGGGCCATTTTGACTCAATTTAAAAGAAACCTTACTAGCCCGAATAATTGCCAAGCCCAATTTGAATTAAGCATAGCCAATCAAGCCCTTGATTAAGTTGGATATCAGATGAAATTCAAGTATACAATTTTTGCCAACTGAAAATAAACCCACATTCCCCTTCAATCTCACAAATAGTATCCCCAATGCTCCCTCAATGTCCCTGTGATTCTCAGCAACATTCCAAATTGCAAGTATACATGGGAGTGAAACTTCATGTGTTTAATCACTAGCAATTCCACTCCACATTACAGTAAATTCTCTAACACACACTCAGAAACATTTCAGCAGAAAATTTCCGTATGCCTTTACAAATTCAACCAGTTTCCTCCCCGAAGGTATAAACATACATATGTACACGAACACATACACGCACATACACACACGAAACAGCCACCATACAAGAACTTCAATTCTCAAAACACACCGCCATCGCCCCTTCAATCTACAGCGACCATCCTCCTCCTTCGACTTGAACCCATTCCTGTCATTTGAACCAGCATTGAAACTCACTAGCTCGTTTCCCTTTAGCACCCACCAGCAAAAAAGAAAAAAAGAAACAGAATGGCAGGGAAACACAGTGCGCCTAACACTATAGCGACTGGAATTTTCACAAATGAAAAGTATTATTTTAAAGATTTTATAAATTTTTTTTACGTGTCACTACCACGTTAATCTATTATTTTAATATTGGTCACGATAAAGATATTAAGAAAAGTCATGTTGCTCGTCTATTTTTATTTTAAAGATAACACGAATTTATAATTAATTGGATTTCGTCTCAAGATACGGTTCGCGTCCAATTATTTATATTCGCATACAGTGAATTTTAATGTAGCATATTTAAAGTCAAGATTATTCACTTAAGCCCAATTCCAACTCAAATATTAAAGTCTTGTAAAATAAATTTTAAGCCCAAAGTTTATATTATCTCGTTTCCAAGAATTCATATTAAGCCCAATTTTAAATCCAAACCTTATTTATTCAAAGCCAAATTGCGTTTTCTTTAATATAACAAGCCCAAGTTTTGAGCCCAAACTAAATTAAGCCATACCAAACAGCTTATTGACCCAATTGAAGTATCAGATTCTTGCCCTAACTGATGTTGCCGTTGGCAACTGAAAACCCCTTTATCCCCCACTAACCAAGATATTCTGCAATCTCTCGATCCTCCCATGATCTCTCCCACATTCCCAGTTTCCAGATTACATGTGTGTGTGTGTATGATCCCCAGCAAGCAAAGAAATCCAGAAATTTCTCATTCACAGCAACACGCAAAATCCAGCATCCATACACACTCATTCTCTGCATATTTCACGTAGTAAATACTACACACTTAGGCACAGAGGAAATCACTCCACTTTGCATACACTTTTACTCATTCCCTTTTTCATTTACATTCATACGCTCACACACACGGATTCAATAACCCAAAATTCTGCAGAAATATTACCGCAACTATACACACACAGAGAATTTCCAACAAACAATTTCACCCAATTCGTATACACAGCAACACATTCAAATACATAAATCCACTCAATGGCAGATTACATTTTCTACTCTGCTATTACACTATTATAGGTATACATACATATGTACACACACATACACGAACACTCATATCCAGTGCCGGTCCTGTCGTTATTGGGGCCCTTGACAAACTATAAAAAATAGACCCCCATAGCGAGTTTCAATAGGGGTTGGAGGGGGGCGGAAATTTTTTTTTTTTGGGTACTATATTCCTTAATTTTTTTTATTGTGATCTTTAATAGTTCTTCCTAAATTAACAAGATTTGGTATGTAATATATGTCATTAGAAACATAATATATACAACGTACCAAAAATTACCTAACGACCACACGTTTTGCAGTTTTAAATGTAAAAATACTAATCAAATGTTCACAATCTAATTTTTCAACCATTTCTTTCTTAATGGACAATAAGGCCAAACCATTTAGTCTTTCTTGTGACATGGTTGAACAGAGATAGGTCTTGGGCAGAGATAGGTCCATGCAACATGTATGTGTCCACAGTCAATCAGTTTGTTCAATACACCTCTCGGCCAGAACAAACTTGACATGTTAGACTAATATTTTCGAACAGGTGCTGAGCACGTGTTAAAGAATTCCAGCATTTTACAATAACAATAATAAGAGTTTGCAGCAGTAAACAGCGGAGTCGTGGTCTCCCTCAAGCGAGGACGATTGATTCACTGCTAACGAGCTGACCGGTGATGGTGGATTGAGAGGCAAAGGATTTATTAGCAGAAACAGAAGTACAGAACCCAAAGAAAATCTAAGAACCCATAGTCCTTACCTTAGCCAAACTCGACCACAACCTCCACTATCGGCCGAACATGTGCCACACAACCTCCACTATCGGCCGAATTTGTGAGCACACTGGCTGCGACCTCTTTGCCCCGCGACCCTTAATCTCGAACATCGAACCCATCTCTCGAACCCACTGCTCCCCATTTGTGAACCCGCGACCTTCTCTGCTGATCTCCCGACGCCTCTGCCTTGCTCGATCCATATCGCTTACGCTATCTCTCTCTCTCTCTGTCAACTATGAATCCACACCATGTCCCATCATTGTTGACCGAGCCTCCCACAGTCGCCCTCTCTTCCGCCTTTACTCCCTGATTCTATGTTTCGAATTGGGAAGATCGGTTTCAGAGTGTTAGGGATTTATTTAGGAAGGGGAATTTTAATTAATCCCAATTGTATCAAGTCCCTCATGTTTGAAATAAATTCGTTGCAGTCCTTGTATTTTTATTATTGTTCAAATGGGTTCAAAATCTTCAGTTTAAAACAAATCAGCCCCTGAAGTTTATCCTTTCCTGATTTCAGTGCTTGTGGTTTTAGATGTTTGAGTTTCAGAGCCTGAATTTGTTAGTTAGCTCGTTTCAACCACCAAAGTTTCAATTTTGTTCATTTCAGTCCCTAGAGTTTTAAAAGTCTACTTTTTGAGCCAAAAATTTCAAGTTTAACTGTTTTACCCCAAATTTCAAAGTTCACAATTTAGTTTCATACTTTTATTTAGTTTTAACTATTTTCAAATTTCTAACTCTAGCCATTAAATATTTTGTCTAAACGAGATGCGGGATTTGAAGTGCGGTTATTCTGTCTTATAGCTCAAACTCAAAAGGAAAATATTAAGGTATATTCCTCTACTAAAGATGTTTTCAAAGTTATGTACGCACGTTTTATGAAAATTATGATGCAATTACATGTTATGTGTTTATGCATGAGTTTATGTGATTCATGGAATCGATATGAAAGTATGCGCATAATTTAGCTCACCTTAATCGGGAGCCCACAGATTTAGCTCCCCATTTTGGCGGGTGCATAGACATAGATATTAGCTTGTTGAAATGGCAAACCCACAGAATTAATTGCATGTGTATTTGTGTTTAATTGCATAATATGTATTGTATGTTTAAAGTTAGTGTACGGGAATCTACTGAGTGTTTCTTCGAAACACTCACCCCTTTATATTAAAACATTTCAGGTTCTGGAGCTGGCAGCGACTCGACTGAGGATAGCAATTGAGAAAGTTTGAGCTTTTGTTAATTGTTAAATAATGTCTTATTTCGTTTGAATAATTTATAGATTGCGTAGTTGTTATTGCAAGTGAGAATTTTTTTTAATTATTGACAACGGTTCATTTTAGAATTATTGGAAAATGGTTTTTGTGATATTATCATACTATTTTAATGAAATGATATTTTTAAAAAAATAATTTCCGCATTTATTCATATAATTGTTTAATTTCCGCATTTTAAAAGAAGTAGAATAGATTTAGTAGCGTCTCGGGTGCTTAGAACTCGGGTCTTTACAAGCACTACTACCAGCAAAACCACCACGCTCCTACTATAGCCCAACGCCACCATCGAACAACCTTTTAGCACCAAAAATCTTCATCAATCGAACCCAAAAACCATTGCCCATACCATATGCCTAGACAACTTACCTAAGTCGAAACTTGCCAGAAAATGCTGGTAGTCAACCGAAAAATCCCATACCCAAATTGCGAACTTTCTGCTCTCCTCGGATCTTCCTTGCCCCTGTCAAACTCGAACACTGCATACCCGGACCACGTTCGAACCTGAAGTCCCAAGATGCGACCCCTATCTCCATTCCTTGAACTCGACTGTGTTCTCCCTTCTATTGAGCCCATCGCACTCTGAGACTCTCTTTCTGTTCCGTCGATTGATTTGGGGGTATGAATTTGATTTGGGGATTTTTAATTAAATCTCCTTTTGCCTCAAGTCCCCATGTTTGAAATGCATTCAAATCGGTCACTCAAGTTTCAAGAGCCTCAATTTCAGTCCTTATGTTTTATTATCATGAAAATTGGTCTCAAAACTTTCTTTTCAGTCGAGTTCAGTCCCTGCATTTTATCAATAATTAAGTTGATCCAAAGTTTCAATTTTATCTAAAACTCCATTTCAGTCTCAAAGGTTTTAAAAAATAAATTTTTAGCCCTAAACTTTTTATTAAGTTGCATTTTAGTCCAAATTTTCCAAAGTTGCAATTTACCCCAAATTTCAAAGTTCATGATTTAGTTCGATACTTTTATTTAGCTTGATTTACTTCAAAATTTTTAACTTACATTATTAATTATTTTGATAGACAAGGAGTGTGATTAAATGCGCTACTGATTTTGCCGCTTAGCTCAAACTCGAAAAGGAAAGAAAATTAAATGCACTACTGATTTTGCCGCTTAGCTCAAACTCGAAAAGGAAACCAAATTAAGGTAGATTACTTTACTAAAGTTGTTTTCAAAGTTATGTGCGCACAATTTATGAAAAATATGATACAATTACGTGTTATGATTTATGCATGTGCTATGTGATTCATGAATATAGAATGTATGCGCATAATATAGCTCATCTTAATTGGGAGCCTACAGACTTAGCTTGCCAATTTTGACGGGCCCACAGACATGGATAATTAGCTTTTTTGAAATGGCAAGCCCACAGATATAATTGCATATGTACGTATATTTAATTGCATAATATGTATTGCATGTTTAAAGTTAATGAGCAGGAATCTACTGAGTGTTTCACCCTTTATTTCAAAACATTTCAGATCGGAAGAGCGTCGACAGCGACTCGATCAGCCGTGGCAACTAAGAAATTAAGTACTAGTTATTTGTTAAATAATGTTTTCTTCCGCTCGAATAACTGAAGACAATGTTGTTATTTCAGAAGTTTGAATATTTTGTTAATCGTTGACAATGATTTTGTTTGGTATTATTGGAATGAAACGATATTCGTAAAAGAAAAAAAATTCTGCATTATTTATATAATTGTTTAATTTCTGCATTGAAAAAGAATTAGAAAAGAAGTTTAGTAGCGTCTCGAGTGTTTAGAACTTGGGGCATTACAGTCTACAACTGAATGAGTTAGATGAGTTCCAATTGGGTGCTTATGAGAATGCTTCTACTTACAAGGATCAGACTAAAAAGTGGCACGACTGAGAGATTCAGAAAAGAGAATTCAAAGTAGGGGATCAAGTATTATTTTATAATTCTCAATTGAAACTCTTTCCAGGTAAGTTAAGGTCAAGATGGCTGGGTCCATTCACAATTGTTCAAGTTTTTCCCTGTGGCGCTTTTGAGCTCTATCATCCTAAAAAGGGAGCTTTCAAACTCAATGGACAATGCCTCAAGCACTATTTTGAGACCCATTTTTCAAAAGAAAAGAAGGTCATTGACATTGCAATACGAGAGTAATACCTTGACACAGTCAGGCGCAGGACTATGAATAAGTGCTTGATGAGAGGCAACCTACCCGGTAATTTCGTTTCTTTTTATTTAGTAGACTTTTATTTGTCTTTCTTTATGCACATATATATATAGATATATATATTTTTTGAAAGGAGAAATTTTATTCAATAATCAAATCAGAATGGATTACACCATCAATAACACTAGGAGGCAAAGAAAATGACAAACTATGACCTGACATAGAACCAACAGCTCTAGCAAACGTATGACCAACTTGGTTCACAGACCTTCTAACACAAGTGAACTCAATGCCAGCGAGTTCTAACAATAAAACCTTGCAATCATCAAGAAGTAAACCAAAGGAGGACAAATCAAGATGGGTGGCACAAAGAGCTTCAAAGACAACCAGAGCGTCCATCTCAACAGTAGCGTGGGTGAAATGCATAACCTTGATCCATTCTAATGCCTCTCAAACCGCAATTAATTCAGATACCTTTGCCTCATATAACCTAGTCATACGGACAATTTTGGCCCCCAAGAATTAGCCCTCCTCATCTCGTAAAACCATCTCCAATCGCACGAGATTTTGATTGGGAAAAAGAGCTGTATCCACATTAAGTTGAAGTCTTTCAGCAGCCAGTTGTTGCTAATGTTTGATACTTTGTGTTAAATCCGTTCTAAACCGCAGCTGAGACGCCCATGCCCCCCTCTACTAATTTAGGATAAAAGTAGCCAAAGAAGCCACTTTAAAAGGCAGAAGGAATTTACCTTGCCAAACAACTTTGTCTCAGTAATGCCAAAGTGCCCAACAAAGCATGGCAATACTTACCCTCCTTACCTCAACTAAATGAACACGGCAGCCACTCTTTGAAATTATAGGTAGTGTGATGTTGAGAACCCACTAAAGAAGCCGCCTAGGCCAGCCAAGCAAAAGTTTACTCCGTTAGGCAATGCAAAATAGTTTATGTTCCAACAAGACAAACCGAACACTGGCCCCCCAATATCAATTCTTTTGGAACGCAACTGGTCAAGGGTGGGAAGGACATCAGACACTACCCTCCAGAAGAAATTCTTCACCTTAGGTGGCACCTTTAGTTCCCAGATGAGATTCCAAAGTCGATCAACTGGAGGTAGATGTTTGCCATGGTGCAGACTTTGGGCCAGCCGATAACCACTCTTAACTGCGTAGATTCCTTTAGCTTCAAATTTCCAAAACAATGTATCAGTTGAATCATTCACTTCAAAGTGCATTTGCAAGATTAAAGATTTGTCTCTAGAGCTGAAGAGATCATCAAGAATCGCCAAATCCCACATACGGTCCTCGGCCATCATTAGCTAATTGATAGTGATATTAAGCCCGTTAAGTATTATAGGGAAGGAGACGTAGCCATCCTCACAATCAGGTAACCAAGGATCTCTCCAAACCCTCACATTTCCCCCATTACGGATCCTGTACCAAATGCCCTTTCTCAGTAGAAGCTGACTACCAAAATACTTTACCACACAAAGCTAGGACTATATCCAATCTTAGCTTGCAGAAAATTCGTATAAGGAAAATTACATTTATGTACCATATTTTTAGTTGCATGAATTAGAAATAGATTTAGGAATAGGCATTTTATTTGGAACTTTAGAGATCAAAATGTTAAAATTTTTCTTGCGCCTACAATAGCAACAACACACACAGCTCTCTCATACCTCCTCTTCTTCTTCGGCCAATTTCACAAACACCCATACTTCACCCCAAATTAGTACCTCATTTTAGGATGTAAGCTAGCATAGGAAGACATTAACTTGTGACGAAGTTGTATTCGCACCGGGGAGCGGTCCTGTAAGATCCGCCTTGTGTATAAATCTCTAAGACCCTGCAAAAAAAGGCGGGGAGGTTGACCTTCGTAGCCCCTCCGGCGTGAGATTAAGTAAAAAAGGTTAGAGAAATAATTCTTGAAAGTGAATAAAGATATCTTGGAAAATGTGTACGTGAACAGTGAGTATTTATAGATAGAATATGCCTAGGCCCTTGAATGGGTTTCGCGTAAGGGATAAATGGGCTTTGCCCTTTTACCGAGTAACCGCTGATATCAACATAGATGGGCTTACCAATTGGTCCAAGCCTACTTGGGTGTTATGTCTCTTTCATAGGCCCCCGTGCGTCGAAATACCTCTACCAAATATAAGATGTTTTGTGAGACGCAGAAGACCACAGTAGAAACGCTTGGGTGAAGGATTGAGAAGAGGAAGCGCAACAGTTAGCTAAAGGAAAAGATGCGCATTAACCACATCCATAATGATGGGCACGTACTCCTAGAAGTGTCTCATCAGCTTCCTCCACTATAAAGGCAGGAGAAACTGGCCTTCATTTGCCACTTACCATGCTAGGAACTCTCTTTTTAAAGCTTTTGAAATTTCTGAGAATCCTCTCAACTGTTCCAGTCCGACCCATTAGGTACGAGACCCCTACCTTAACTCTCTCTTTCTTTTTCCTTATTTGTGTTTTTGCTTTTATACGATGTCTGGGCGAAGGGTCGAGGTTCATGACCTAAGGGAAATCGAGAACCTAGACGTCCTTCTAGATGTAGACCCCGTGGGTTTTTATCCTCCCCTACTCTCACAGTCAGCCAAATCCATATTAGGGTCGAATAGAGTTAGGAGCAGGGAGACGAGATGAGAGTGGTGAGGCAGAGGATGGAGGTAGCGATCCCGACCCCATGTACGATTCTGACCCCGACCTTCAGGTTCCCAATGTGGGGAATAGGTGGAAGGAGCATGATATAGTAAAGACCATGAAAAATTACGTCCTCCGTTTATATGGAACTCATCCGGGTCCCGATGACATCCCCTTTGAATGTGAGGAGGGTGAGGTCACTGTTTTCAAAGCCTCCCTGGTCAGTGGGCTTAGGTTTCCTATGCATCCATTCTTCCTCCATTTCCTCTGGCTGGTTGATATTTGCCTGGCTCAATTATCTCCCAATGGTTGGAAGCTGCTCGTCTATTTTTTTATTCTTTGCCGATCTATAGCGATCGAGCCTACTACCGACCTTCTTAGGACCCTCCTAGAGTTGAAATACATACCCAAGTGCAATAGTTTAGTATATCTGGCTGGGAGGAGGGTCACCACGTTGCCTTGGATCCTTTTTCCTCCAGTGGGTGGAAAACCTACTACCGCCCCAACACTTGTAATCTATTTGGGTCATTCTGGAAATGACCAAAGGTGGTAGAGTATAATGATATAGGGATGATTGACGATGAGACAGCTGCCTGCGTAGTATGGGTGGTAGATCTAGGCCTATTTGCAGAAGAGGCGAGCGATCTGATCCATAACAACCTCTCCTCATAGTCGGGGTATACAGTAAAGAGGGTATGTTGGCCCACAACCTATCGGCCCCCACTTACTACTTTAGTTGAGTGTTTAGGGAGATCGGAGGTTTAATTGAATGTATAATTTCTCTTCTAACTGCGCTTTGTTTTATGTTCGACCCTTTCAAGAGCTATGGTAGCTGATAACGAGGCCTTGAAAGCAGCGATCGCCGTCAAGGCTAGGGAAGTAGAGAAAAATCGAGCCCGCATGGGCATTAGACGCCTTGGAGATCGGAAGAGCAACCCCAAGAGGAAAAGAGTGAAAACTGCCCCTTCTACCTCAAAGGCCAAGCCCGCGTCGGCCCACACGGCCGACTCTACTATTCCGCCTCAAGGCCCCTGCGCCGCCCGGCCCCTCTACCAAGGCTGGCCCCCGAGGGGAGCCAAGAGGGGCCTAGCCGCTCCCGTGGCAAGCTACCTGTCATCCCCTCTCCTTCCCAATCCTCTACGAAACACCAAGAGGACGTAGTCAATGCTCTAAAAGAGGCTTTAGTCCCCAAGGTGGTCGAGAAGTATCGCGACACAATTACCCTAGAGACAGGGATCGATCATTTTCTTTCCCACGCCTGTAAGTTACAATTTTCATCTCTAGTGGTCCCTTTTTTTTTATTGAGGCTGACATACTTCTCTTTCTAGGCCATTAGCATTAGATATGGGTTGGCAGAGCAGGGTCACAAGACGGCGATCTTGGGGGCTGAGATACAGCAGACAGTTCAATATCATTCAGCTAAGGCTATGAAGGCTGAACAAGAGAAAACTGCGGTCCAGGCGGAAAAAGAGAAGCTGGAGGAAGAAATGAGGCGTATTAGAACCTCGCTGCAGGTGAAAGAGAATGAACTCCAAAAGGTCGCCAAGAAATAGAATGAACTCCATGAGGTTGCCAAGCAAAGGTCGAGAGATCAGAAGGAGGCCGTAGAGAACTTCAAAGCTTCAGAAGAGTTCAAAATGGCCAAAGGAAATTACACCATGGAAATGTATGGTTGGGGCATAAGAGAATGTCGGGCATGGTACAAGATACACACCCCCGATCTGGATGCTTCTCCCATGATGAACTTTCCCGATGGGGCAGAAGGTTTCGACCTTTACCAGTTCGACCAGCCTCATACTGAGAAGGATGATGATGAAGAGGGCGAGGACGAGGACTTAGAGACGTTAGATTGAAATTGCCCCTCGATTTTTCTTGTCTTCTTTTGTTTTTTTGTAATTCCTTCGGGAATATATCCTTGCTTGGCATTGAAATATCCAAGTTGTTTAAACGATCTTACAAGCGTGCAATGTCCACTTTTACTCGTGGTACGTCACAACATTTCTTTTCGCATTGCTAGGCTACTTTTATTATCTCTGATACAGCGTCACAAGGTGTGCTCCATACTCGTATTCGTTAACTTCCCAATTAGGCTACTTTTATTCGCTCTAATATCGCGCCGTAAGGTCGTGTTCCCTATTTGTATTCGGGAACTTCCCAATTAAGCTACTTTTATTCGCTCTAATCGTCAGATGGGTCGCGTTATTAGGCTATTTTTATTTGCTCTAATATCACGTCATAAGGTCGTGTTCTGTACTAGTATTAGGGAACTTCTCAATTAGGCTACTTTTACTCGCTCTAATCGTCCAATGGGTTGCGTTGTTAGGCTACTTTTATTCGCTCTAATATTGCGCCGTAAGGTCGTGTTCCGTACTTGTATTCGGGAACTTCCCAATTAGGCTACTTTTATGTGCTCTAATCGTTAAATGGGTCGCGTTATTAGGGTACTTTTATTCGCTCTAATATTGCACCATAAGGTCGCGTTCTGTACTTGTATTCGGGAACTTCTCAATTAGGCTACTTTTATTCGCTCTAATCACTACGAATATTTGAAAATTGTAGTACTTGCAAATTTTTTTTTGCGGGCCTCGCTAAAACCTTTAGTGGTAAAACCCCCCTTGGGGCAAAAACCCAATAAAGGAAAAAGAGTACCCTACAGAACGCATACAAAATAATACAAAAGCTATAAAAGTTATAAAGAATCAGCTCTGGCTCACACTCATCTACTTGTAGTACAGCTTGAGATTTTCTGCATTCTACAGCCTGGGCAAGTAGCGGTGTTGCATGTCTCTTAGGCTGTAGTACCTGGCCCACTTTCCGTAACACCTCAAAGGGCCCTTCCCAAGTGGGGTCTAATTTACCCTTGTGATGTCTAGCGGCCTCTGTCTTTCTTAGTACTAGATCACTGACTCTGAACTCCCTAGGGCATACATTTTCATTGAAGTATATTTTCAGGGCTTGACGATAATTTGCTATCTTTAGCTTGCGATCTTGATCCCTCACTTCTTCTAAGAGGTCGAGTATCTCCCTTGACCCTATTTCATCACCGTGCCTCTCACGATAATTTGGTATGGAAACTTCGATTGGTACCTGGGTCTCCGTGCCAAAAGCTAACATGAAAGGTGTTTCTACAGAGGATGTTTTGTGAGTTGTCCTGCAGGTCCACAGAATAGCCGGCAGGTACTCGGGCCACTTGCCCTTGGCGTTTTCCAACCTTTTCCTGATATCGCTATGAATCAGTTTGTTTGCTAGCTCAACAAGGCCATTACTCTGCGGGTGAGCCACTGATGTTAGGCAGTGTTTCATCTGCCACTTGCTACAAAAATCCCTGAAGGATCGGCATTCAAACTGTCGACCATTATCTGTGATGAAAGTTTTAGAATGACCAAATCAGCACACGATAGATTTCCACAGAAAGTTTTCTATCTTCTGAGCTGTTATGGTGGCCAGCGGCTCAGACTCTATCCATTTGGTGAAATATTCGACCACCACTACCAGGAATTGCATCTGACCTTTACCTTTTGGAAATGGGTCGAGAATATCGACCCCCCATTGCTCAAAAGGGGCTTGGTTCTCCACGATGGATAGATGTGTGGGAGGTCGTATAATATTGTTTCCAAACCTTTAGCATCTCTCACAACTTTGCATAAAGTTCACCGCATCCTTCTTCATACTCAGCCAAAAATACTAGCACCGTACCAGTTTGGCGGCAAGGGTTATACCGCCCTGATGACCACCACAAGCACCTTCATGCACTTCTGCCATCGTATTTGTTGTTTCTCACGGGGTGAGGCATCTCACGTAAGGCAAGGTAAATCCCCTTTTGTACAACAGGCAGTCTATGGCCAAGTAAGAGGCCGCTCTCCTCCTGATCTTTCTACCTTCCTCTCTATCTGCTGGGAGGCTTCCTGTCTTGAGGAACATTCTTAAAGGGTCGATCCACGTAGACCCTATTGGCTCTGACTGAATCTCTCCTACATATTCTTTTCTTATGATGGAGGGTTCGTGGAGCGTCTTCAAGAATACTGCCCTTTCTTATCCATTAGTGTTTATAGATACAAGTCTAGATAATGCATCGGCTTTGGAGTTTTGCAACCTAGGCACTTTCTTGATTTCACAGGATTTGAATTTTCGACGTAGGCCGAGGACCTCTATTCGGTATAGGTTCGTGATTTCTCCCTTTAACTCATAAGTTCCTTCGATCTGTTCAACAACCAACTGGGAATCGCTGCAAACTGTGAGGTTCTCGACCCCGAGCTGTAACTCTATTTGCAATCCGATGATTACGGCCTCGTACTTTGCCTGGTTATTAATCGCTTTGAACCCGAATTTGATCACACACTGTACCTCAATTATACCTGAATCTTTCTGTAAGATTATGCTCGCTCCTACACCAGTCGAGTTAGATGATCCATCAACAAAGAGAATCCACATCTCGGCACCGCTAGTGGCACTTTCTTCTGAGTTATGAGATTTTGGGCTTAATTCTACTACGAAGTCTACCAGAACTTGGGCCTTCATTGCCGGTCGACTCCTGTATTCAATGTCGTATTCGCTGAGTTCTATGGCCCATTTTAACAATCAACCCACGACATATGGCTTTTGCAATATCTGCTTCAGAGGTTGATTTGTTAACACATAGATCGTGTAGGCCTAGAAGTAAGTCTCAGCTTTCGCAAAGTGACCACTAGTGCAAGAGCCAACTATTCTGCCAGACAACATCTCTACTCGACCGCGGTCAGGATTTTACTGATATAATAGACCGGCCACTATTTACTTTTTTCTTCTCTGACCAATACGGTACTGACTGCATGTTTTGAGACTGCTAGGTGCAAGTAAAGTTGTTCATCCGGTTGAGGTCGTGATAGAATCAGCGGAGTTCCAAGATATTCTTTCAATTTCTAGAGAGAAGCTTCAAATCTGCCATCCCAAGCGAATAGCCCGACCTTTAATAGTTCGAAAGAAGGGTGCACACCTGTCAGACGCCTTCGACATAAACCGACCCAGAGCTGCAACCTAACCCGTAAGTCGTTGCACTTCTTTCAAGTTCTTCGGCGATTCCATGTTTACTAGGGCTGAGATTTTGTCGCGTTTACCTCGATCCCCCTATGGGTTATCATGAAGCCAAGAAATTTGCCTGATGCTACCCCAAAAACGCACTTAGCCGGGTTCAGCCGAATGTTGTATTTTCTTAAGGTAGCAAAGATTTTTTCCAAATAACTAATGTACTGATATCTATCTATACTCTTTACCACCATGTCATCCACATAAACTTCGATTGTGTTCCGAATCTCTTCTGCAAAGACTTCGTTAACCATTCTCTGATACGTCGCCCTTGCATTTTTCAATCTGAAGGGCATGACGTTGTAACAGTAGATGTCCTCATTGGCTATGAAGGAGGTCTTTTTTGCGTTTTCCTCGGCCATTTTTATCTGGTCGTAACCTATGAACGCATCCAGGAAACTGTAAAGGTCATAACCCAAAGTGGAGTCCACAAGACGATCTATTCAGGGCAGTGGGTAACTATCTTTAGGACACACCCGGTTGAGATCTGTAAAGTCAATGTATATTCTCCATTTCTCATTTGGCTTGGGCACCAAGACGACATTCGACAACCAGTCTGGATACTGTACCTTCTTGATAAAACCAACTTTAACCAGTTTCTCAATCTCGACATATATTATCTCCCTGCGGGAAGGGGCGAATTGGCGTCTCCTCTGTTTTATTGGCTTGCTGTCAGGGAGTACATTCAATTGGTGTTCTATAAGCTCGCGATCTATTCCTGGTAGATCTTTGCTGTCCCACGCGAATACATCCAAATTTCGTTTAATGCATTCCATGAGCTTCCTTTGGAGGTCAGATGGTAGCTGTTTCCCCATGGAAAATGATCGATCTTTGACGACTTCGAGCCTAACGAGTTCATCCACTACAGACATTCTGATTTCTTTTCCCATGCCCAAATTCATGACATCTGGCTGGCTTTTAATACTGTTAATGTAACACTGTCTAGCAACAGCTTGATCTCTGCGTACAGTCACAACCCAAGTGTGCGAGGGGAACTTCATCGCATGGTGTTAGGTAGATATGACGGCTTGTAGCTAAGCTATTGAGGAACGGACCTCTCAATATTGCATTGTAAGCCAGAGGGATACTCACGACCTGGAATGTACCCATCTTGGTAACCTGGTCACCATCTATTCCTAAAGTAACAAGTAGATCTATTACGCCCATAGGTTGTACAATCTCCCTTCCAAACCCCTGGAGAGGTGTACGAACGGGAAGCAGACGATCCAATGGAAGCCCCATTTGCCTAAATGCTTCAAGGGAGAGGACATTCGCAGCACTTCCATTGACAATTAGTATCCTTTTGACATTGAAATTTGCCACCACTTCCACGATAACCATCGCATCGTCATCGGGCTGTGTCACCCCTAAAAGGTTGGCTAGGCCGAAGGTAATGACATGTCCCTGGTTAATTTTGTGTACAAAGAGCATTTCTGTTCCCTGCCTCAAAGAGCGGGCATAGTTTTTCCTGGTGGCTCCAGTAGCCACCAGCTGTGATCCCCCCTGATATTATGTTAATAGTTCCATCTGTACCTGAGCCTCCCGTCGATGGCTTTTGCTCAGACCCTTTCCTTTCATTCTCTCGTTCCGGTCCGTCAGGCCTTACAAACTTTTTCAGATGCCCTCTTCTGATTAAGTTTTCAATTTCCTCCTTCAAGTTCCGACATTCTTCTGTGGTGTGTCTACGGCTCTTATGGAAGGCGCAGTACTTATCTTTGTTGTTCCTGGTAATCCTGGCTTTTACTGGCTTTGGCAAATGAAGATCATATTTATCCTTGATTTGCATCAGAATCTGAGAGCGACAAGCATTGAGGGGCGTTGGTCTTTCCACTGTTACCTCATCGGGTCTCTTCCGATCTGGTCGGCTTTCCTTATCTGTCTTGCCTCTTTTTTTGTCTGGTTTTTCAAATAGAGAGGGGCCCTCTTATTCACGGAGCGAGTGGCTATAGCTGGGAATAAAGCTTCTTCTATGTTGATGTATTTTTCTGCCCTTCTCAGTAAGTCGTTAACTCCTTGTGGCGGTTCTTAGATAAAGATTTCTTAAATCCATGCAACTCACTACCTGTGTGAGGGCAGACACGGCGGCTGTTATATGCAGGTCAGGAATCTGTAACCGCTCGCCATTGAATCGACACATGAATTGCCGTAGTGACTCTCCTTCATGCTACTTCATCTGCATAAGGGTAGCGGCTTTTTTTTTATGCGTTTGCTACTGGCGAAGAAAGTCAAAAACCGATCGACCAGATCGTCAAACTGACCAATAGGCCCTTATGGCAGCGTCGCATACCAGTCCCTGGCCGGCCCCGTCAGAGTTTGCGGGAAAGCTTTACACAATATAGGATCTGGGGCATTTTGCATGTTCATTATGTCTGTATACGTGTTCAGGTGGTTATTAGGGTCGCTAATACCATCATACTCTTTCATCCAGGGATATTTGAAGCTTTCTGGAAGAGGAAAGGAGCGTACTGCAGTCGTGAAAGCAGACTTCCTACTGAATGAGGTCATGGTCACCGCCTTTTGTCTGAGTTCCTTAGCTATTCCCTACTGTATGATTTGAGTGACGGCCTTTATGGACATCATCACCGTCTCCCCAACCTCTGGTTGTTGCGGGGTCATTCCCGGATGGTCTTGTCTCTGGGGCAGGAATGCCTCTATAGGGTGGTTCTGCTCCATCTTCACATCCTCTTTCATGGCCCACAGAGGGGGTGGGGACCGACCCAGAAGTAGGGGCTGATCTCTGAAGGAGCTGTCGCAACTCATCCACCTGCTGTTGTAAATATTCCACTATTGGCCCAAGAGGAGGGTCAGGTCCATTGGGTGGTACCTGCTCGGCTTTCGGTGGAGGGTCGACTATATTTTGAGGTCCAGACATGTTTAACAGGGGCACTCGAGCGGCCTCCTTTACTCTCCAAACGTAATCTATTATTTTGGGTGGTAACCATACAAGCACTGGTTCCCACAGACGGTGCCAAATGACGAAGTCGTATTCGCCCCGGGGAGCGGTCCTGTAAGATCTGCCTCGTGTTTGAATCTCCAAAACCCTGCAAAAGAAGGCGGAGAGGTTGACCTCCGTAGCCCCTCCGGCGTGGAGTAAGTAAAAAAGGTCTTAGAGAAATAATTCTTGAAAGTGAATAAAGATATCTTGGAAAATGTGTATGTGAACAGTGAGTATTTATAGACAGAATATACCTGGGCCCTTGAATAGGTTTCGCGTAAGGGCTAAATGGTTTTGGCCCTTTTACCAAGTAACCGCTGCTATCAACATAGATGGGCCTACCAATTGGTCCAAGCCCACTTGGGTGTTATGTCTCTTTCAACTTGGGTTTTGTTGGATTAAAATCAAATTTCGGGTGTGTTCGGCCGATTTGTAAGGTAAGGTCTATAAACTTGGTACTGTTGATTCAATTTATCGGATAAAGTTGCTTGATGTCTTGATCATATTATGTTAGAATGATCAATACATGTCTTCAATTAGTGTTGAAATTCGATTTTGAGTATAAATTGGAGCTAAAACAAAAATCGTCCCCTACCCCCTTCACTGCGTAGTGGTTGGCTTGAAAATTTTAGGGTTTTTGCTTGAAATTTTTATGGTTTCTTACTACCATGAGATCACCTAGATACTGGATTAGGAGATGTGTGTTCATTTGTGGCTTAATTGAGGCACTGGAAGCTCCAATTTTGCATCCCATTGTCACTGCCGAATTGTACAGAGCCTCTTTGATGAAATGCCTGAATGAGCCTAACTTATTTCTTTTACCTTCAATTTTTGTGGCATATATCATCAAGCATCTAGGATTAAATTGGTGAAATTGGTGATCAGTTAAGACTTACACTAATTAAGGCTGTTACCTCAGTAAGCAGCGGTTGCCCTTCATGTTTGGCTCCCCCAATCATCTAGCCTAAATGAACTCCGTTTGCCGTGAAATTTCATGTACATCTAGGTTAATAGGTGAACTTTCAATCCACAGAAAGATAGCTCAGTAAAAGTTCCCTTATGTGTTAGTTATTTGTTGTTAAATTTGCCACTGCACGGTAGTCTCTTTGTTGTGTAGCAACTATGTCCCCTCCTCGTTTGGCCTATTTCAACTCCGATTGGCATGAAATTTGAATATGATACAGTATGCATTGTGGAGTTTCATATGTACAAAGATGACTTGGTGAAAATTGTGAATTTGAATGTGTTACTCGGTGTTGAATAATGGCCTGTTCAAGCTTGGAATCCCCTTTTGCTGTCTTGTTTGACAACATTTCTTAAGTAACTTAATATACTCATGCTCCAATGTGTTTAATGCCTTATGATTTGCTTACTTGAAGTGTTGAATTTCCTCTTTGGTCGGCGTTAACATTGGACTATGAATTAACTCAAGTTTGGGACAGAAATTGCTTAAGTGCAAATGTAATGTTATTTTACAATAACGTGGGCTTAATTTACTTTATTTTTGTAATTTTAGGTACAATGCCTCCAAAAATAAAGGCATCTAAGCAAGAAAGGGAAAAACAAAAAGTTGGGGAATCTTCAATGAGATGGAGAATAGCTAGATCACCAGTGCCTCAGCCGGAGCAATTTTGGAATGATTGAGCAAAGCAAAAGTATGATGAGAAGTGGAAGGGACGAAAACTGGTGAAGGAGAGGTAGGTTGTGTTAGAGGATTTTGTTGACACCCCTCTTTGAAATTTGATAGAGCATTGTGGTTGGGAGAAACTAGCCACCGGATTACCATGTGAGAACACTAAAATTGTTTGGGAATTTCTAGGGAATCTCAATGAAAAAATGGAGCTCGAGGGTTTTGAACACTACCATGAGACATGAAGACATGGGCGTTGGATGCCGTTCAGCCCCGAGGTTATTCGGGGTTATTTGGAGCTTGATGAGACCAATGTAAAGCCCCTACATGAGGAACAATATTTAGGTGAGGAGATGGCTGGTTGTATCTACATGGAGCCGATAGCAGAGGCGGAAACTAATCCACCTTATTACAATGGGAGGCTAAAGGAGTCGGTTGGTATAGTTCATTTATTTATTAGTCACAATATTGATCCAACCTCTGACCATAGTTACATCAGCAAGCTGGGAGCCCAGTTGCTATGCCACTTAGTGTCTGGGATCTGGGCGATTTTATTTATCAGCTATTTCTAAACTACATTTTCTGCAATCATGACAAGTTCTTGATTACTTTTCCTTGCCTAATTACTGGGATATGTGCAGTAGCTGGCGTGTCCGTTAATGGGAGAATAGCACCTGGATACATGGGGATCTTATTTGCTTATGTGACAAACTCCACCGTTTAAAAGGCAAAGACGGCTTCCTTGGCGCAGAGAACACATAGAGCTATTCCATCTAGACCAGGAGAGTCAAGTGGTACAACAGAGCATCCCCATCCGCTCTTCAGCCCGACCCACCAATCGAGGCTCCCGTAGCCAAGACTCCTTTTGTACAGAAGATACTAGGCCTACTTCAGACAGTGGTCAGACTTTGCTAGTCACCAGGATCTTCGAGATAGAGACTACATTGGTAGAGAGAGTCTCAATGATAGAGACAACATTAGCCTCACTTGTTGCTGCTTTATCTCATCCAACTGCTCCATCGGATCCACCAAAGGCACCAGCCGTCCAGTCGGAGTCATTAGAGTCACATCCGAGGAGTTCTTCACCCTTATTTTGTTTTAATTATTTTTTATTGTGGTCTACATTGCGGGGAATTGTAGAAACTAAGTTTGGGGGGAATTTTGTGCTCACTTGATAATATTTTGTGATTTTGACTAATGTATTAACTGACCTAACTCCTAGATTGTATAAGTGTTCACAGTTCGTATTAATTGTTTAGTTCGTTTAAATTGTGTTTTGTGTCAAGTTTGTTCGTATTGTGTTTTGTTAGTGCCTGGCTAGCACGATTGTGATATTTGTTGCATTTGTTTCTTTCATACATGGGATTGCTAACTCAGTAGCTAGAAGATTTCAATAGAAGGAAAAATTGAAAGAAATTTTTTTAAGCTATTTATAGGCATTGTTTGCTGGAGTCAGAATTTTAAACAATGCTGGGCATATTATTGTTTCTGCTCTTCTAGGCAATTTAGACTTATTTTGATGCACATTTGACTAGGGTAGTTTTCATTATTTTTCTAGACGTGGTTGAGAATCTAGACTTTGTTTAAAATCTTGTCGACCTTTGATAACATGTTGTTACATCCCTATATTTATTCGTACATTTTGTCATTACTTGGAGTAATTTGGAAGTGATGAGGTTAGCACGACATTGTTAACTGTGACATCAAAATTTTCCTTATGCTTCCATTCTACGTGATAGATTGAAACGTGAGGACCAAATTAAATATAAACACAAGATTAAGAGCTAAAGTGGAAATAAGAATTATTATATAAAAAACAAAAATGAAAATGAATCAAGGCAAGTTGGTTAGTAACCGACTGTGGACCTCTTTTGAAAAGGAGAGAAGGCAAAGCACGGTTGCTTTGGTACACGACGCTCTTCCGATCTAAATTTTTTTTAAAGAATCTTAGGAAGAAGAAGAAAGAGAATATAGACAAGGATCAAACAAGTAAGTGTTATTGGTCCTTAAGTTTTGGATTTATATAAGTTTAAGAATGTAAATCTTGTTAGGGTTTATGGAATTTTTGTGAACATGCATATTAAGTTGTAATTTTGTTTACTACACGTTTTAACGGCATGAAATTGTTCTTTGATTATGAAATTTGAGGTTCATGATATTAATATAAGAAGTTATAGTTGACTAGTATAAAGATAAAATTTTATATGGAGAAAATAAAGTTGAAATTTTTATACAGTTAATTTCAAAATTGCCACCGCATTGTATTTACGTAGTCTCCGACCTGTATTGCCATTTTTTTTTGTCAAATTTTGTAGTAGTGTATATTAATTTATATATCTTCACAAATTACACGGGATTTTACTTATTATATGAGCCATCCGATCTCTTTGTTTAGCAAATTTGATAGTTTGTGTTTGATAACACGGCTATAACTTTCATCCACGATAAGGCCCGTCTTTAACCTATAATATATGTTCTTGGGGGTAGCTCGACTAGATGGATTGAACCAACTGCTTTGCCATTGCCAATGATGAATTTTGAGCATTTGAATCTATCTATGTTCATTTGCATTTTCTCTATGTTATTTTGAGTCAATGATTGTGCTTTTTATCTGTTTGTTAGTCCATTCTTTTATAGAATTTGTAAGCCAATTAAAACATATATTTACATACTTTTATTATTACTAGTTTTTTTTTTTATATTACTAGTTTACTGTTTCTTGGCGCTAGAATTCAAAAATAAGTCATTGGTTGACTAACAATTTAATTTATTTGACATATTGTTGTGTAGTTGTAGATCAATTTGTTTTTAATCCATTTCAAATAGTTTTTTCCCCTGCAATACTTGGGTGAAACCCTACTGTACATAATATAAATTGTTACGTACACACATAGCAGACATTGTTGTACCATATCATAGATTGTTTAATAATATAGATTGTTACTGACATAATATAGTTTGCTACACATGTAACAGTTCTCGTCGTATAACTCGCTACTCACGTAATGAACCTTATAATACTCATAACATAGATTATTATAGACATAGATGTAGAAGAGATGGCTTAATGGATCAGGGAAGAATTGGACCAAAAATGGTCAAGCCGAATGTAATAACATAGCGTGTTACACTAATTATATGTCATGAGTACACGAGCAATTTGATGAATGAATAAAATTAGAATTTCATGAAATCACGAGAATTTTTTACTGTTGTTTTCTTGAAAATACGATTGTTATTTTAGAATAGATGTTATTTGACATATCTAATTACGATGTTTGATCTAACAAAAATTATCACTCATTAATGTCTTCTTAGACTGCATTCGACATACCAAATATTCAATGGAGGGCTTATACTTATCATTTTTTGCGGTTTAACTTTTCTACTTCACGTGCCCTTATCAAATTGAGGAAATTCCATATCATCGCTATTCCTTTTTCCCCTTTCCAATTTTATCCTTTGTTTTTATAAACAAAGTAAATTCCAATATTCCATATCATTTGTTTTTCTTTTATAAATCTTCAACGTTTTCCTTATTCTTATTTTTTTTAATTTTATTTTATATATGTAGATTTTTATTATTACGTTTTCCTTATTCTTATTTTTATATTTTAATTTATATCTTACCAAATTACACGAGATCTTACTTCTTGATTATCTGAGCCATCTTATCTTTGTTTGGCAAGTCTAATAGTTTGTGTTTGATAATGCGGACATAATTCTCACAAAAGATATCCCTTTTTTAATGTGTAATATATGTTTTCAGGATAGCTCGACAAGACGGATTGAACAATCCGCTTTGCCACCGCTATGATTTATTTTGGGCATTTGAATCCATCTACTTTGTTTATTTGCGTTTTTTCTATTTCATTTTGAGTCAATGTTTGTATTTTAAGTCAATTTATTAGTCCACTCTTTTATAGAATTTGCAAGTCTATTAAGACATTTATTTAAAGGCTTCTACTACTAGCTAAGTGTTTGAATGTGACAAGAAGATGAAATTCCACATACATGTGACAAGAATCTGTATTCAAGTTTAGAAAATCATTTGACAAGCGATGTAATTATGCAAGCTATACAACAAGAGAGCGATAGATGGTCCGCCCTCCGCCCCGCATCTAATCGGGATCCGGCACAAGATTTCTATGACTTTTGAAAATCAGTAGCTTCACATATATACATCAAGCACTTTTCAAGAAATTTGAGTAATGCCTGAGTTGAAAGAATTAGTTAAAAAACCAACTAAATTCTATTTATTATAATTGGCTGCTCGTATCCCCCCCCCCCCACACCTGACCACCCGACCCGAAAAGAAAGAGAGAAAAAAAAAAAAAAAAGGTGTTGGTCAAACATGAGAAGTTTAATGATCTCCATGACCCAAATTGTAATAATAATTGATTAAAGTTGGCTTCGAAATATGTAGAGTGAAGAAATTGCTACCAATTTGTTACCAAAGGTTAAAAAGACACTTGATAGTTATGTGCTTGCTACGAGGAAATAGTTTCCCGAGCATCACTTTGGGCAACATTGAGAGGCACGATATTTCTACGGCGTACGTACGTTAGAAACTGTCCAGGTAGCTCTTCCAACAAAGCTTCAACCAGTGAGATCTGTCTACCTGCACAAGATAACAATTTAGAAAAAAATGAATGGCTGAGGTGTATTAAGACCAATGAAGAAAATTACTGCAAAGAAAGTAGGATTTCTCAAAGTCTACAAATGGCTTGTCATTATATAATGAGGACATCACATTGTTTCCAAAAAAAAAAATAAATAAATAAAATAAACTCATTATTATATAATGAGGACATCACAATGTTAAAAAATAAAAAATAAAAATAACATCCAAAATTTTATCCACGTGATATATTTTTGTTATGATGAAGCGAAGTTTTCAGGAAAAAAGAAAAATTAGGATAAAAGAAGATTTCTGATGCATATTAAGGAGATATTAACTACTATTTATTTGCCGCATACACATTAATAAAAAAAATAACCAGCAAATGATCCAGAAATAGATAGGGTTGGCATCAAAACCCATTTAAGGCACACTATTCAAACCATATATAGCACTTTACATGTCGAAACAAACAGAAAAATTAAGATGCTAAATAATTACAGTTATTGAAAAAGTTAAATTGGATTATAAGCACTTACCATGCACTTCACGCATTGGAACAAACTGAACAATGTCTCGTGTAGCTATCCTTCCAGTAGAACTCTCTAAGCGGCGTCCATTATCTGCATCAAGGATCTGCATTGTTTCACATATGTGAGGAACTCAATAACATATATAACATACAAAATATCCAGCTTCCCGAAATTAACTTAAAAATTTTTTTAACTGAGTTTAAGAAGTCCAATAAGAATATACCTCCATCTGTGTGAAATCTGCACCGCCAACTCCAACTACCAGGACTGAAAGTGGCAAATCAGATGCTCTCACCAGGGAATCAATAGTTTCTTGAAGATCAGAGAGGACTCCGTCCTGCCAAGTTAGATGTTAAATATACTGAAGAGAAATCATAAAAAGTTTAAAAACATTGTTGGCCAATTTATAGCGTTCTTCTTTTCCGTTCCAAATTAGTCACTGAACTTTCATTTTTATTTCAGCTCAAGCACCCCTTTCTAAGTATTATTCATCGCTGCTATACTAACATTACCAACCACACTGACAACAAATATTAAGCAGCATAAAGACAAATTCTGTTAGTGCATTGTTTTCAAGTCTAGCTATGAAAAACTTGTCTGGTTTTCTCAACTTCCTCTAATTCTCATGTTTTAATATTTTTGCATCTTCTGAAACACATATCAAAAGATCTGCTTATCCAACAGGACATGCTTTTAACCAGCTAGACAACAAAAACAATGCATAATAGGATTTTCACATGATGTCTCATGTACTTGCAATTTGATTACCCACTCCAGCATTTTCCTTAACACAGCTGCCCAGATAGACATATGAATGTCTAAACTCAAAACAGCTTCGGAGACTGATTAGGGCAACAAAACACCAAAAAATTAGGGTGGCTAACAATGTTTTCAACCCAATTATAAATTCGTGGATGAAGTTGCAAGCACAAGTTTGTCGAATACATACAGTTATAATCAACAAGACATAATACTTGGCATGATTGTGAGAGAGTGAGTGGCCAGCAATATCTGAAGCCTTGTTTATGACTTGACCAAATAGTGTGGGTCCGGCAAGAGCAACATTTTGCAAACCACTTGCATAAGCTTCCATAATCCCTTCTACACCTTCAACCTGTAAAAACCAAAAGAAGATAACATTATATATTTTTAGTACATTTGTCTAAAGAACCACTAACCTTACTCTAGCCTAGCAAAAATACAAAGATAAAGACAGTGCTAATGGAGGTTCAATAAGATGTTATATTTCTATGTTTTAAAATATATAAAACTGACCAACTCTGCAGGGTTGGACCCATATTTTCAGCAAAGTTTGAACTTGGTCCTAGCATTCCCTAATTTTACCTTTCACTCCATGCAACTTACCATCTTACCTATTACCCCAGTTACTTGATACCCCTCATGCAAAGGGCACTACTGATAGTTCCCTAAAGTTAGGTTAAATTAAACCCCATATCTATAGTATTGAGATCATCGTAATGATCAGACTTGATTAGTAAATAAATTGTTTTCTCCCTTGAGTGCTTCTGATTTTTCCCTCTTTCTTCTCTCAGGTATCCACTTGAACAAATTCTTTTTCTTCTTTCCTTTTTCGTACAGTGAGATTGCGTCTGCCATCACATGCTGTGCATACATTTTTGAGAAACCTACCAGTTCTTAACTTCTTTGTGCAGCACTTCAAATTAATTTAACAAACTTTCTGCTCCAAAATAACAAAGAAGACCACATTAGAGGCAGTATTGCAAGCTATACTGATTTGCCTAAAGCTCTGAGTTGAAAGGAATTTTACTATTGTTCATGTGGAAACTGACTCCTTGGTGGCATATCAGCTGATTAAATGTAAAGGTAAGGTCAATAGCATTTGCAATATCTTCTTGAGGGTCTTAGAAAGTTGATTAATGAATATACTGTGTCCATTAATCACGACGCTCTTCCGATCTGCGGCTAATGCTGCGCCGGTTGGCTAACAAAGGTCATGAATATAGGGATCTCCATGTGATTGACAATGAAGATATGGATGACCAGCGAAAGGTATAGTTTGTACAAAGAGACTACTGATGCCATATTTGCTCAGGATTAAGATACAAGATAAAGACTAAAGATAGTATAGGTTATAGAGATAAGTTGCATATGACTGTAATTTGCATGAGATCGGAAGGATAGGCTTTAATTCCTTTGTTGGTTAATTTTGTATGCGTCTTCCAGAGGTA
>CAVNYN010284834.1:29326-55461 GCA_963692815.1 Nyctanthes arbor-tristis | reverse complement strand
GTGAGTATGAAGTACATCATGTGATATTATATATTTACAAAAGTCCCAATTTTTTTGTTCGTGGCACTAATTAAATATGACACTCAAAACTTCTCAAAGTATAGTAAATAAAACAAAACAAAAATTGGACATTCAAAATCAAATCCAAAATTAAAGGGTGACAAGGCATGTAAAATAAAAATGATCTCCCATCAAATACGCACGTGACAGAAGACGTCAACGCATGACAATTAAGAGAATTGGACTGCAAACAAGTCTTTCCAACCAAGTTAAAACTATCGATTATACATTCACGTTCGTATAGAGCACTCCCACGACTAGTACGTGGTTCATAACGTCATTCCAACTCTCTTTGAAGTCAAACCGAACCATTCTTGACTTAACAAGAGTTTCTTCTAGGAGAGAAAATGGCAGCCAAAGAATGAGCCAAACTAAGCACAATCCCAACCTTCACTTGACCCCTTCTCGGAATCGGCCTCCTCGAGTATTTCTTCTGCAAATCTGCGCCTTTGATCTGAATCGCCGTCTTCATTTATTATAAGCAATTTCAATTGCTGTGGGTCGAAGAAATGAACTATCGAAGAGCTTATGAGTGTTGGCTATGGCGGCCAAATGTGTATATGTAGGTGTAGAGTGAGTGATGATGCCTCTCTTTGGTTCAGTCAAAAAATGCAATGATTCTCTCTAACGTCAAAAGCAAAAAATAACGTGTTTTTTAATGTCCCTACCAATATCTTTGAACGTGACATGAAGTGTTTTTAGTTAAGTAATAATCATATTAACTTTGAAATGAATTAAAATGGGTAGAGTTGATAAGTCGCGACGTACATCTTGTCTTATTGTTGATAACACTAGTTTTTAAAATGGGTAGAGTTGATAAGTCGCGACGTACATCTTGTCTTATTGTTGATAACACTAGTTTTTAATTATTATCTATTTGAGAAAGCAAATTCTTACCTAAATTAAACTGCTAAACGTCCATTTAAAATGATAACATTAGAGGACTTATAAATCAAAATTTTTCATGGACACCGTTATAGAGACGATAGTTGTAATAAAAAAAAAAAAAAAAGGAAATCGCATGCATTTTTATAATCACAGGTAGTCTACATAATTGAGACTGCGTTGTTTCTATTAGAAAAAAAAAATTAAAAAATTTACCCAAAAACCTATTTCTTTCTAGTTGCCGGTGCAATGTACTTGTTTTGATCCTCCTAGTACAGATCATCATGTAGATTCATCATCCCATCTCCATCGTGGTACTCCTAAATTCTAGTGCATTGCCGCCACCACCAGTGGGTCCCCGGGTTCTACATTTTAAATAAAAAAATAATTCTATGTAACACTAATAGTACTGAATATCAGTTTAGACATATATGGCATGAAATGGCGATATTTTCTTAAGATTTTTTTTTTGGTACAATGTAGAGTGTTGACCCAACAAATCCAACTTTTTTTTAAAGTACAATTACAAAGTTTATTTTAACAGTATAAGTGTGCATAGATACATGTAGAAATTATCTAGCACTAGATAGATAGTGTGATATAATATCAGTCACTGATGTAATGTGTAAGAGTGTATGATATGCTGATATCAGTTGTTAATATTATTCCACGTGATACCATTACGACAACAAACGTCTAGTGTTTGATCAATAATACAAATACCAAGGACTAGAAATATATAAACCCCTATACAAAAGATTATAAACTATAATAAATATAGAAAAACCCCACATAAAAGGAATCGAAACTAAAACTTCTATGTTTCAGCCATAACCGAACAACCCTAGTCTCAAAACAAAACGGGTTAAGGATTTATTGCCAAATATGTCCTACAAATCCAACTAAATGGGGATAATATGGTCATTTTAGGCAATGGCTACGTGGCCTCCTTTTATGGTAACGCGCAAGACATATATAGGTCTCGAAAAAAACATACTAAAAAGCTGCAAAGCACATCAAGCTTTCGTTTGTGGTACACGTGAATATTTTAGCTTTTTACTCAGAAAAACCAACGAGATCGGAAGAGCGTCGTGTAGACATACTTTCTTTGAAAGAGTGGTTAATCGACTTTCCCTAACACTGTATTTATGATACTAATGGCAGAATTGATCACCCGCTCAGTGCGTCTAACATGATAAAAAAATCCATTCAAACGTTTAACAAGTGATCAAAATTGATACTAACAGATGATATGGATTATGGACGCAGGCTCTGCACGCTCAACAATTCTCTATCAATAGAGGATATTTTCTTGATTCTTATAAAAAAGGGGTCATCCACTAAGGCCATATGAAAAATATGAAATATTCATCCGTCCCACAAAGATAATCTGTTAGTTATTTTCACACAGATTAAAAAACGATTATTAATATAATTGAAAAATCAACTTCATCTCTATTTTTTCCATACGTACCCTTATGTCTCATTATTAGTTGTTTAAAAATATTCTCAATGTATATGTAGTTGGTGAAGTAATATAACAAAATACATTAATTAAAAGTATATATAGAAATGTCAAGACTCATGTAGTCTTGTGGCATTTGAGTAGATTTTCACACATTTCACTAGAGTTCAATTCCCCTCCCATACAATCCCTGTGTAATAGTTATTTAAAAAAAAAAAAAAGAGAGAGTATATATGGAAATGAAAATTAAATATATGCTCAAGATTGTAAGTGAACAATCTTTTTGATAGTATATAGGACTACCTTTGTAAGACAAGGAGTAACATTATCTTTCTTTAAAAAGTATAATAAGTAGTATCAGTGGTGCTGAACGCTAATTTAACTTAGAGCCTCCATATTAGTATTGTTAAATTTAGCTAACTGAGAATATCCATATTGTTTTTGTTAAATTTAACTATATATATAAACAAAAAGTGTATTTTAAATTGTTGTTAAATGTCACATATACAAGTCAAGTTTAACATTAAAAGTGTCACATTGAATATGCTAAACAAAATCACTAAAATATAATCACGTCCAAGTGAGCCCTATTATATTCAAAAATTATATTGGTCAAATTTTATTAAATAAATAAAAAAATTTTTTTGAAAAACATTAAATTCTAACAAAGTAGTTAAAATTGTCGTTAAAGTTAACAACAAATTTAACAATCAACCAAAAATAATTCTTTTAACAACTTTTTTAGCAATACCAATATAGGTAATTTTTTAAGTTAATTAACTTTTCAACTTAATTTAACAATACCAATATTGATGCTCTGACACTGAATAATATAAGAGTTATAAGACATATACATGTTACCCACTTAATTTAACACCGGAAGAACTCTTAATAAAATACCGAGAGACACTTTTACATGTTCCGCCATCTACCCTTCCGCAGTCAAACTTCCACTCTCGTTCGCGCTTCCATTTACCTTCCCGCATCTCTCCTTCATGTATGTGTATAAAATGAAGTGTGAACACATATTTTAAAGTGTGTTAGCTTTCACATAGCACCATATCATTCTTACATAAAGATATGGAAACGACAAATAAACTTATGACCAATTTCCATTCAGATAAACAGCATTATTCATTGAGAACTTTGTGACCCCAATGACGAAACTAAAACCGAGTAAACTTCTGCTACCAAGTTTGCTTAAACTTCACTGACCAAATGCATATTTTAACAAAAAAAGAAAAAATCATCCCAGTATGACAACGAAGAGAGAATGAAAAACATACTATGACATTATAGTGAAAATGTAATAAGAGTTTTCGATCTTCCTCTTCCTATATACTACCATGATGTATAAAATTTTTCCAGCATAATACTACTTTCTCCTCCCCCGTTTTCCAAGAAAATAGCTGTCTTCAAAATTTCACATAGCCACCTCAAAGAACTTAAGAAACAAAAATTACACTGGAGGAGATCCCAGTCACCTTCAAACAGATTAAAATACCATCTATTTTCTAAACTAACTGTTCAATGGGACCCGGGGGGAGCTTAACAAGGCAGATAAGAGCTGAAATGCATATATCAGCAGAAAAATATAAGCTGATTGAGAAGATCAATGACTATTTAAGGGAAAAAATGAAAAAATTGAGAGATTCATATTGCCTGATAGACTGCAAATTGCACACAGATTTTTGGATTGAGCATTGAGAAGATATCTATAATCAAGTTAGGCCTTTGAATGTCATCTTGGGCTGCTTTGCCGCTTGCGTCTTTGACTGGCTGGAAATGGATCTTTCCAGTTCTTGTCCTCCTTCACAGCTCGTTCCCAGCGTTTCTTGAATATATGAAGTTCTGAAGTTGATTGCCTTCGGATCTGCAGAAACCAATCCAAGTTAAGCAAATAGATCTTGAATTAAGTAAAATCTTCCTAATATCAAAATAGAAAATAAGTTGCCTGTGACCGTAATGTAACTTCCAAATAAGAAACTCTATTTTACGACAAAAGAGTAACTTCTCGTAACTTGTTTAGAAAGTAAGAAGTAACTTAAAACTAGATCTTTTATGTATATCTAAGGTTTAGCCAAAAAAGAATTAAGAATAGGCATACATGCTGAACATTCTCCACCATCAACAACCATCTAAGATTCAAAACAGAAAAATGTGGGCATATTATGGTGCAATTAAGATAATCATGCAGACAACAACAATGTGTTTGCACGAGTTCATGGATATTGAACCACCTAGCGGAATAACTTAAGCTTGCAAAACTTAATCTAAGGTTTGTCACATGCACAGTTTTAATAACCTACTAGCTGAGTGCTTGTGATTACTCACACACCACGTTGAATCACCACTTCTAGGCAAACCTTAGAAACGCATGTTAATTCAAATTCAGGTTTAAATGGCCATAAAATTAAAAAACTGAAAAAATGTAACGACGACTAGCAGATGCAGTGCCTCACCTCAGATCGAGCATCAACAGTATTCCTCTGTAGATGAAAAGGAGAAATATGTGCATAAAATAGGTTTAGTAGCTGGGTGAGAAAGCGCTCATGTGCAAAAGAGGAAGATGAAGGGGGAAAAATGAAAAATAAACAATAAAAAATAAAAATAAAGGAAACATAGCATATGTACCCTAATTGTGTCTTCAGAGTGAGAACCCTGCACAGACATCAAATATCATCATAAACTTAGGTAAACATCATAAAAATGAGGATGATCCATTAGGACCATTACATACATCAGAATGCATGACAAGTAGAAAATTCAATTGTCCAGATACATATGAAGTTATCCTAGAATTAATAAACCTAAACTTAGGTAATAGCAAACTGTTGAGAGGATCAAAAACCAAACTTAGGGTGAATGCAAAGTGAGATCACCTTTTTTGTAGATAAACCGCCCAATGTTTGTATACTTTTATGAACTATGTATTCACTATCAACTACTCCCACCTTCTTTGTGCGGTCCCCCTACAAAAGATCCAAGTTTGCCAGAAAGGAAATATTATGTTTCAGAAAATCACAAGATTCTGTATAAGTGCACACCATACAATAAACTAAGCATAGTAAATAGTGCAGATTTAATGAGTTCTGTTTTCTAGTTACTTACGGTATAGTTTTATAAACTAAATATGGTAAAACCAATTAAACAATGAATGCTCATACAAAATAATTTGATACAATGGATATGTTGACAAATACCCTCATAAGAAATAGTATTACCTGTGCGCAATAGCCGAGCTTCATGTCCATTCCCCATCCATGGACCAGATCATTCTACAAGAGATGGTTGACCGTAAGAAGTGTTGAAATGTAAACAAAAATGTCCAACTTCTCAAAATTGATCAAAAGGTTCAGATCGGAAGAGCAAGTCTCCAGTGCGTATCTTATGGAAGTCAAAGATGATGACAGATATTTAACTAGAACTTAATATATTGAAACTGTCATCATCACTGATCATAAGAACAAAATGGTTGGTCGCTGGCTTGTAAAGTACCCCAAATCAACCTCCTGCTGTTTGGCTCTATCTTCTTCAGAAACCAACAAATTGTAGATAATCATTTTCAGCTTTAACATTATCAGACAATGGTCAGTAACTCTTAAAAGGATCTTCTTCATTTGTATTCTTAGCTTATGAAATGTAGACCGAGAAGAGAGAAGCCATTGCAAAGCTCTCCACAACTATCACAAATGCAGGAAGATTGCAAATACCAGTTTAAATAGATTGACAGTATCCATTCCACAAGTAACTTCACATAAAGCTGTTAGGTTCAAAATGTTTTAACTGTCAAACTATTACTTCTAATAAACTAGATAATCATCACAAACTATCAAAAGTACCTTATGTGATCAATAATGTTGATAAAGAATATTTTACTTCACAGTACACTCACTTGCTTCAATAAACTCAGACTTGCTAACCTATTGTATAAGAAATTTTATTGAGGAAAGCACCAAAAGTTACCTGTATTAAATGCCAGGCACAATACCATGCAGATTTGGAAAACACAGGAGCCATTCCTTCAACAAATCTGCAAATTTGCGATGATCATCAGGGTAATCTCAAATTGGAAAAGAAATTTCTTTGCAGGGCACATTTGGTTAAGTGGAGTCATGGAAATTGTATGGGTCACATCACTCTCGTTCCCTGTCGCTTCTATTTGGTTCAGCACTAAATTATCTGTTGATTTCCCATTATATTCCTTTTTTCTTTTTCTTTCTTCTTTTTTTATTTTTTTTATTTTTTATTTTTTTGTGGGGGGTGGGGTTGGGGGGTATGTTAAAATTTACTGTCAGAATCAAATTACTTCCTTATAGTTGATTTTTAAGTAATTTAACATTAAATATATGTGTAGTAGCTGCTAATATCCACAGGCAAAATAGTTCACAGTATAATGTGAAGTCTATAACTATTTGAATGCTCTAAAATATTAGCTGATATTATTAATGACAAAATTTAAATAACTAAATTCATATACTGACTTAATTTTCACATTTATCTGATTATTCAGTTTTACTTCATCCCATTAGTATTAGTCTTTCTAGTATCACTCCATAATGGCAACAAATACACAATAGAACATGAATGAAAATAAACAATTCAGACTAGGCCTAAGTCCATTTATAATGAAGATATTTTTAAAGTTACTCTGTGCACCAAATGCATCTAAAGACTTAAAAGGTTCTCTAAAGACTTAAAAGGTTCGCCAGAGATACACGACAACAAGGAATTTCTGCAACTTGGATGACTGGCAAATAGATATATAGCATATTATGAGAAGTAAAATACCAAAAATAAATAAATGCGGCTTGAGATTGTAAAATAACAATAAGAAAGCTAGCTATGAGAAATGGAAGAATTAAGATAAATTACCCTGTACATGGTGGACCCTCGCTGTCATCTGAACATTTTGTACTACCTCTAGTGTCATAGACTCTTCTGCTTATTACAAAAAAAAAAAAACAGATGATTAAGTATTCTAGTATCTATAGATGGAACTAGTATTCAAATAACAAAAACTTTGCGTCCAACCCACCTGTGGAACCTACTCATTCTATTTCTTATTGTAATCCTGTGATGTATGCCAGTTGAATTTGGGTCTAAAGCAGGCTGAGATATCTCTAGTCCTTCTGATCTTACAATCTTCAAGTACCTGAGCAAAGTGATTTTAAAAATTGAAGAGAGACCGATTGAATTTAGGAGCGGTTAGTTTAGAAGATTACCCTACAATATTTTTGGAGCTAACATTCTAAGACAACTTCCTCTGAAAAAAGTAGTAACACCGCCATATAGCGCAACTGAATATTTTTTTCTTAAGAGCAAATATAGCATATAAAGTAACTTGATATAATGCAACTTGGTTAAGAGAATATTGGTCTTGAAAAAATATAATGGTATAGCATCATTAGAAGAGAAGCAGCGACTGAAGCCAAATGGGTGCAACTAGTGTACCTCCCAGGGTGGAAATGTTCCACGCCCAAATCTTCATCCCATAGGAATATATAATCATAAAGAGACACGACAGCTGGATGTAAGAACCGTTTTGCAAACCACCTGAAAAAGGGGAAAAAATTAATTCCATCACTGCAATTGAACTGATTCCACAAATCCAGTTATCATGAAAATTCTAGACTTGTACAGATCTTATAAGAAAACCACAACGTTCAGCCTTACCATTTTGTTTGGTTGTGGGCAACTATATGTATTGCTTCTTTACTCCATTCTAGGTTCCACCACCCATTCACATTACCATCGTAATGGAACAAAATAATTGTACAATTCTCTGAGAGAAACTGCATTCAACAGAATTAGACACTGGATGAGTACAGTTAAAATAGAATGAATAACACTACTTTCCTATCCTCACACATCTATGGATAGCCATACCTTTTGAACAATTGAATCAACATTCTTCTTTTGTTTGATCCCAACTGGTAGTGCAAGCAAATTGTGAGATCGGAAGAGCAACGTGAAAATATTAGAAACGAGAGACCAGATATATAATGGTGCTCAGCTATTGAAAACAGAAGCATCACAATTTTGCCAATTCTGCTGGGGTTCAACCATCAGACAACCAAACTAAAAAATCAACACAGTTCATGATAAAGAGGGATACAGACGAAAATGGTCAGTAATGAGTCCATAGGCAGACAGTACTACATTTACCTTCAACTTAGAACTGCCAGTTTTCCATAGGGGCTTTAACTCTAGATCTGATCTTGCTTAGATCGGAATACCCCGAGGCAAACTATTCAGACTTGTGGAGGCAATGCCTGAATCCTGGATTGGAACAACAGCAATGCCTCAGTTTCACTTGAACAAATAAAAAGATTTAACACTATTTAGCATTGCTGGAATAACAATTTGCCAAGCTTATTCAACTAGTTCTTGACATTCTAAAAGGTCAACCGTAAATATTTTTCAACTGCTCAGCTACTTCAATACAATAAGATAATAGCATTCATGGTCTCGGAAAAGAATGGAGTAAAGAAAGTTCAATAAAACTCATGTAGCTACAAGGTGTTGGATTAAGTGCTTGTTTGATTCTCTTTTTCAAACCACAATATAATTTCACCTACCATTGATTTGACAACTACTCATTTATAACCATAAATTTCATACTTTCATTAAATCTATCCCACTCATTTCACCTCATTATAATTTCTCATTATAATTCAATCTCAATAATGAAAATCAAACAGCCACTAAGATTATTACCTTTAATATGTAGAAGGGTCTTAATTTTGACTCCATCTGATAAAAAGAAAAGCAAATTTTGAAACGAAAAGGTTATGATGCACCCTCAACATATGAGTTTACATTTATTTAGGAAGAACGAGTGCTTTTAACAAAGAAAATACATACTGGCCTACCTCAGTTTGTCGATATTGATAATCTGTGGTCCTATATATTATGAACAACATTACTATACAGAGAAATCCCACAAATGGCAGTTGATTCATCTTTGCTCCACAAACTACCTGCAGTCCCATTTACAAGTTAAACATTCTTATGCTCTCAAACCAAAATCAAAGGCGTCAGTCAGACTCCACAATGTGAAGTAGAAAGCCCATCTTATCTTATAATATCAAAATTGAAACAAAACAGAGCATCACATGGAACATACCCCGTCAAACAAAAAACGCATTTTCTTCAACAGCCACCTCCATGACTTGGGCGCCCTCATTGTCAGCTATGGTTCTCAATTGAGTCTCATAATATACTGCAACAAATGCATGTACATCAGATTTTAACACTGACCATTGAAATTGAATGCATGTGACTTGAAGAAATCACTTACTAACCAATAACTTCAAGTAAACCCTTTCATCTGGAAATGCTATAATACGCAGAAATTACATCTCGGTTTCGTTTCCTAGTTAGAAATTTAAAAGATTGAAGAAGTCTGGCTACAAATTTTAGCAGCAAATGCAAAATTTATAAGCATTAATTTCCTTTCAATGTACACATGAGTTCTGCTCCTCTTAATTCTCAACTGAAATTTTAGAATTAAGAACAAGTTGAAAAACTTGCATGCAGGTCTTGTGAAGTGCTAAAAATGAACTCAGGGTACAGAAAATATGTCCTAGATATTACTGTGAATGTGATATCCTTGTAAAGTTACACTTTCAGCCAACCCCTACCATCCCCAATTCCACCCCCACAAAGATAAATAAATAAATGAAACAATACCCAAAATATAGATAAAACAGTGCACGTGCTACTCACTCTTATCTTCCTTTTTCTTGACGTTTCCTCAATTTTATCAAGGAATGGAACTTTTCAAACCAAAGTCCAGAATGAAAATTGTTTTTAACCAAAATATATAAGACACAAGTTACAGGGGCACCAAATACAAATTCCAAAGTAAGATATATATGTTCGGATGTTCCACAATAAAATCAACTCTATTTTCTCAAAGAAAATGAAGAAAAAATGTCAATTTGATTGAACATAAAAATGAGTAATTCTCTCTAGTCTATTAAAAAAAAATTAAATTCAAATCACATCTCAATTAGCATATCACAGTTAATGTATAAAAAAATTGCATTTAAGAAAGAAAAAAAAAGATATATAAAATAAAATCAAAACATTAAAATTCGAAATAACACTTCGGCACACTGGATCCTGTGCACTGTGTCATCTACTTTTCAATCCGCTCCAAAAAGAAAAATCAGCCAGATGAAGAAGAAACTGCAAACACACAAACCTTAAACCCAGAAATTCGATCAATCCAACTCTCCCTTATCAACACGCGACCAAAATTTCCTAGCTGGATGAAGCTCCCAGAAAACTTCGCCGGAGATCTGTATGTATCTACTTATAAGCGTATGTCAAATTGAACTGATTTGAAGCTCAACGAATTAAGAAGGAAGTCTAGATGTATATATATTAAGCTGTAAGTATATACAAGCAGGGGAGGGAGGGGGGTGGTTGGGTGGGTGGGTGGGGTGGCGTGGGGAAAGGATTCTTGACAGTGGCGAGGGTATATAGGAAATAGGAAGAAAGCGCCACGTATAAAGCGTAAGAGGAACAAATAAGGGGCGCGTGGGAGAGTACACAAAAAAATTCGAAATTTCATTTAAGGTTGAGGACGTACAAAAAAATTAAAGACTCAAGACGTGATCTATAATTACTTGAAAGGTTGATAATGTTAGTTGTAATTAACCCATATAGTATTAAATTTAATTTAATTAATTAAATGATAGTATACCACTATATGTGATGTCTGAATATGAGAGTGGATTAGAACGCAAGGACGAGATGGAATTGAAATAGACGAGGGGAAGGAGGTGATGTGAAGACTCAGTGACATACAGTAATTGGTCTTTTTAGGATTCGTAGGAGTGAGAATTTGCTTTATAATTGGTGATTAATGTTTAGTTAATACTAATAGCAACATTTCTGTCGTCAACAAGTCAACTACTTTGGGAACAGAGAATTGTGATAAATAATAATATGCTATGCTGTCTTATTTCCACTCTTTTTCTTTTTTTTTTCCTTTTTTGTTTATACAAATTATATAGTCATATTTTCATATTAAAGAATTTATTTTATACTTATTTTACAAATATACCCTTATTTAATCTAATCTTATATACAATTGTAACGGCTAATTTCAAATTTATGACTTATTTAGTTTTGTTTATTTTTGTAATTTATAAATTTACCTATTATGATTTGGTTATTGATTTGATAACTACTCAACAATCACCACACATTTTAAACTTCAATTAAATCTCCACCACTCATTTTCACTCATTATAAATTCTTTTTATAAATTACAAAAAAAATCAAAACCAATAGTCATTAAATAATGGCAAATTAGGAATACAGTTCACAAAATTTACTCTTCAAACAATATTCTTTAATCACTGTGAAAAAGCAAAATGGATCAAATAATTGAGATGGGGAGTATTGTTATATTCATGTGTTTTGTTAAATGGTAACAGAAAAGTCTCAATAACTAGTTTTTTTTCGATGTTATTATTATATATATTTAAAACAGAAAGTTAATGGTGAAATCTAGTTGAATGCATGAGAATGAATAATAGAGTTTTAACAAATAGTTTTCTTAACAAGTTGTTTGGGAATTAAATTACCATTTTTATTTTCTTAATAACTCGCTTTAAATACGAGAACACTCTCTAAATTAGATGGGCCATGTGCATTCAAATAAAAACATAGTTACTCATAGTAATAATAGGACTAAAAAGTCAAGAATGATGATAGCAAGTGACCTAGGAGTAGAAATATTGTAAATTCAATATTGAAAGAAAAATTTTAAACACACTCTTTTTAAATATTATTATTATATATTACTATTATTTGATCCCTAAATAAATGACATAAGTTCATACTATCCATTTCACAAATGCTAAATCTAGCAATTTCTAATTTTGGATTCCATAGTTCCACTCATATATATCATGTGAATTTTGGATTCACATTCACATGATCTGAATTTTACTCCAAAGCCACGCGTGTGTGCTTTTCAAAAGATTGAAAACTTGTGACTTAAGCCTTATTTTTCATGCTTTTGTGTTCCTAAAAGTTAAAGGCATGAATTGAGAAGAATGCATGTACCCATGACATGATATTTCTATTTTTTAAAGAAATTAAAAACATTACAAAGGATTATTGAGCACGGAAATTGAATCCTTGATTAAGATGGCGGAAAGAACCACTTTGTGAGTGTCCATTGTCATAGAATCAATTTTGTTACTTGTCTTATTTCACTATTATATCCAGACTTATCAATTAAATATGGTGATAGAGTTTGAGAAAACCACCAAAGTTATTTTAAGATAAATGATGGGATGCAAATGTAATAAAAAACGCGAATGCGGTCATTCAGCTGTAGTAGACGAGTATGAGACCTTGTCTTAGCGTCCCACGTGGTTAGTGGATCATATGAAAAGTCTAAAATGACAAGTATAAATTCGTAACTCATCTTCTAATCAATTTAGAGAAAAATCGATCAACAAAAATTTAAAGCAATCGAAATTAAAATCACCTTTTTCATCATATTAAGGATATTTTTAGACTAATTTCTATTGCCGATCTCTAATATGCAAATACTAAAATAAATCAATGAAGAAAGATGCACTTGTATCCGGAAAAAAGAAAAAGAAGGAACGAAGAAAGATGCAAGAAAATATTTGTCCATATCACCAACTAGCCTTGTACAATGACATTCATACCCCGGAAAAGCTCTTCTAATCCAAATAGTAACCTTGGTAGGGTGGAGTCATTGGAGGTGGATTATTCAAGGGTCACTTTTCAAAACCTACCACTTTCTTATCCATGACGTGCAATTAGACACATTCAAAACCCTTAAGTTTGTGGAATAAGGCAATTCACATGGGCTTGGGTGATAGGAAAAGAAAATTGACTTGAGGGTCCTTAACCTTTTGAAAAGTACGAGTAATTAAAATGCTTGTGTTGCACGTTGTATGATAACATATAATGTAATATACAAAAACTTAGTACAATAAAATAATTAATTTTTGACCATTTGGTTCCTATGCTTGTTAATAATATTTAAGCACTCTGTTGCCATTTCGCTCTTCCGATCTCCCCTCCCCCGGCCCGCTCTAAGTAAGCAATGTCTGTCTCGCTCCGGTACTGAAAAGTCTTTAAACAATACACTTATAAAATATTAGTTTGAAGAGATGACATATACTTGCTTTCTTTAAAATTAGCCACAATAAACACTAAATATTAATCATATAATTGAAATTAAATAATAGACTAATCGAAATTAAGGAATTAAAAAATGTTGGGTAAGAAGTGAAAATAGGATTTGATATTAAAAAAATTCAAATAAATTTATCAAACTAATTTTAAGAGAGGTTTGGGATAAGAACTACAATTGTAATTCAATTTCAAAACTTTTTATTGACATAATTGTTTTTGTTGAAATATTTATTGAAATAATTGTCAAAATTAAAATTAATCACAATAACTACTACACTAAAGATTAATCTTGAAATTGAATTGAAATTAAACACAATAAAGACTAACGATTTATCTTGATATTAGAATTGAATAATACATTAAAAACTATTAAATAATTATTTGTGCATGTTGCTAAAGAAAAACATGTTTCTTGAGAATTTATTTGTACTAAACTAAAATAATTAAATAATTATTTGTCTTCATGACTAACTAACAGTGTCTTATTGTTTTGAATCATATATATTAAGTTTCAAATTATTTTAGCTTCTATATAAGTTTTTTAAGCATGAAATGTAATAACTAAAAATGTTAGCTTCATTAATTAATTTGTATTTAATATTATAATTAATGGATTGTTATAAAAAATGAAGAATATTAAGAAGCAATGGCAAATTGGAAATTAAAATAAAAAAATAGGGATAAAGTTGGAATCAAAATGTTTTACAAAGATTCCACCTTTTATATATTAGTAATTAATAAATCTGTCTTCAAATGTTAAGCTTACGATGATATAAATGTAAATTATATAAAGGTTATTAGACAATTTTATTCAGTAGTATTTAGTTCTCATTATAATTGTACATGTTATTGATTTGATCATTATTCAATTGAATTAATATTTCAAACGCCCATCAATGAGAATCAAACATTTCTTAGGTTTAGGGACTTTGCTTTCAGAACAAAATATAAGAATCCATTTGTGCTTTGTGAAAACACTGAAGGCATCAAAGGAATTTTTCCAAATAGAAACTTGTAACTATCATTTGTTTCATATCATAATTTAATTATTATATGTTTTATTTTATACATTCCATAAGATCCAAAACTATCCATAAATTGCTACTTGCTTATATTTGGCGCATTTTGTGGGACTTGCACAAAATCTCCAAGGCTTCTTTATCAAATTTTAGTATACAATTTATTTACTTAATCAATTTCAATGCAACCACACTTCTTCAGATTCACTACTCCATGAACAATCACTCAATTTCATTTGTAGATAACATTAATTCAAGTTTATAATGAGAAACAAACACCATTATTATTATTATTATTTTTTTTTTTTTTGCCAAACAGAAATACTAATTTTCAAGAATGAGGGACGGGGTTTTTTCGAGTCCCACAAAATTTTGGGGGTTTCAAGTAAATTCAAATTCAGTGATAGATCCCATGAGAAGATTATAATTTGGACAAGTTATTTGATGGGAACACGAAACAAGCTTTGTATATAACAATTATTAATAATTAATTAAAGTACTAGTCTCTTAATCAATCCGATGACGGTGGGAATAGGTTTTTAATTGAACCAAACAGCTGGATTGCACTACTTAGATACGTATCCGTATAAATTTGTAGAGTGCGACATTTGGGTTCCATATTTTTCTCCCCGGAATAGCTGTGGAACGTCTGGACTGGATCCAAAGTCGCATGAATTGCTTTTTAAGAAGTCGCACTTCTCCTTTTAATGATGTCACACAAGTGTGTTATATAACAGCAAGTGTATTCATCATGACTTCATACATAGCATTAATTGATCAATTGAATCACGTGTTTCGATCTGACATTATATAATATGATACCAAATATTGTCATATAACCTGTGACACGCATTGAGACATGTCAAAAGAAAAACCACAACTATGTAGTGTGCTATATAACACCATATAGTCCATACATATAGTGTTATATCATTTTTACAAGTATATGTTTTTGACTAATTTTGATCTAGTGCCAGATTATGAAACTATTTCACATAGCGTAGTTGTGTAACGCTATAATGGTGTCAGATGTATTGCACTAGAAAGTTGTTCTCTCTTTCAACTCCACTTATTATTTAACATCACATTAACGCTCATTTATTTTCAATAGCTTTAAAATTTGAATTTAGCAGACAAATCATATTTTCATGAGACCTTTGTGTGCTACACAAATTCTCACCATTCAATTCCACACATTTTATGTATATCTTATTATATTCAAGAAAAAATAAGGAAGAATGAATTTGATGACTGACTGTATCCAACCAGAAAAAAAAATTTGCTAAACGGATACATATGTTGTCACCTAAACTAGTGCTCAAGCTCAACACTAGTTTAATTTTCAAGGGAGGAAGAAATAAGTGAGGAGAGATGCAAAAAAAAAAATTGAATCTTGATCAAGACTGTAGAAAGAACCACTTGTATATTGTGAGTGTCCATTTTTGTAGAATCGATTTTGTTACTTGTCGTTTTTCATTATTATGTCCATACTTATCAATTAAATATGGTGATTGGTGATAGAGTTTGAGAAAACCACCAATGTTATTTTAAGACAAATGATGGGATGCAAATGTAATAAAAAACACGAATGCGGTCATTTAGCTGTAGTAGACGAGTATGGGACCTGGTCTTAACGTCCCACATGGTTAGTGGATCATACGAAAAGTCTAAAATGACAAGTATAAATTCGTAACTCAACTTCTAATCAACGTAGAAAAAAATCTATCAACAAAAATTTAAAACAATCGAAATTGAAAATCACCTTTTTCATCATATTAAGGATATTTTTAGACTAATTTCTTTTGGCATGTTTAATATGCAAATACTAAAATAAATCAACAAAGAAAGATGCACTTGTATCCAAAAAAAAAAAAAAAAGGAACGAAGAAAGATGCAAGAAAATATTTGTCCACATCACCAACTAGCCTTGTACAATGACATTCATACCCCCAGAAAAGCTCTTCTAATCCAAATAGTAAACTTGGTAGAGTGGAGTCATTGGAGGTGGATTATTCAAGGGTCACTTTTCAAAACCTACCACTTTCTTATCCATGACGTGCAATTAGACATATTCAAAACCCTTTAGTTTGTGGAATTAGGCAATTCGCATGGGCTTGGGTGATGGGAAAAGAAAATTGACTTGAGGGTCCTTAACCTTTTGAAAAGTATTAATGAATATGTCTTCAAATGTTAAGTTTACGGTGATATAAATGTAAATTATATAAAGGTTATTAGACAGTTTTATTCAATAGTGTTTAGTTCTCATTATAATTGTACATGTTATTGATTTGATCATTATTCAATTGAATTAATATTTCAAACGCCCATCAATGAGAATCAAACACTTCTTAGGGTTAGGGACTTTGCTTTCAGAACGAAATATAAGAATCCAATTATGCTTTTTGAAAAGACTGAAGGATCAAAGGAATTTTTCCAAATAGAAATTTGTAACTATCATTTGTTTCACATCATAATTTAATTATTATACGCTTTATTTTATACATTCCATAAGATCCAAAACTATTCATAAATTGCTACTTGCTTATATTTGGCGCATTTCGTGGGACTTGCACAAAATCTCCAAGGCTCCTTCATCAAAATTTAGCATACAATTTATTTACTTAATCAATATCAATTCAAGCTCACTTCTTCAGATTCACTACTCCATGAACAATCACTCAATTTCATTTGTAGATAACATTAATTCAAGTTTATAATGAGAAACAAACGCCATTATTATTATTATTATTATTATTTTTTTTTTTTTGCCAAACTAAAATAATAATTTTTAAGAATGAGGGACGGGGTTTTTTCGAGTCCCACAAAATTTTGGGGTTTAAAGTAAAGAAGGCTATAATTTGTACAAGTTATTTGAGGGGAACACCAAACAAGCTTTGTATATAACAATCTATATATATATATATATATATAAAGGCATTTAAGTGGCCTTCTTTTTTTTCCTGCCCATTTTCTCGTGGTAACTCTTGCGGTCATTTTATTGCGGTACCTTTTTTTTTGTGGTGTCAATTTTACTTTTTAAGATTATATTTTTCTCATTTGTTCTCATTTTGAACTTTCCTTTTGAGTGTCTACAATCTCATCTATATCTATATATATATATATATATATATATAAAGGCATTTAAGTGGACTTCCTTTTTTTCCGCCCTTTTTCATGTGGTAACTCTTGCGGTCATTTTATTGCAGTACCTTTTTTTTTTGGGTGTCAATTTTACTTTTTAAGATTATATTTTTCTCCTTTGTTCCCATTTTGAACTTTTCTTTTGAGTGTCTACAATCTCATTTTAAAATATGGTAATTGATTATTTTTCTCTTCGTAAATTATGTTAAATCTCTTCTATGTTTCGGCAATTTTCCTTTTCCCTAGCAACTTTCCTTCGTGCATTATACCATTATTATGTTCTTCTTTAAGTCTATTTTAGTAGGTAGCATTATTCAAGTCAATCTGACAGGCTCTCTTCTTCTTTCTTGGTCTATTTTTTTAGAGTTGATCATCTCTACGTGTGCTCTTCCGATCTGTAATTATTATCCATTTGATAACTAATTTTTCATCAGTTGAAGTTTGCAAAAACAGAAGATCAATTAAAGTTGGCCATATATCAATTAAAATAATTGTAAAAATAAATAAATGAATAAATAATGTGAAAAATTTAAAAGAACGCAGAAAAACATTAAATAGATTGACAAAACACTAATCAAATTTTTGGTGGAACGCAATGTAGGGTTGCTTGCAACTCATTTTTCATGGGCGCAGGGTCAACCGAATGCGATATAGAAGGTGGTCAGTTAAATTACATTCACTAACAAATGCAAATTTTTAGGAAATTTTTCTCAATTTAAATAGTGTTGTCGTATTTTTAAATTTTATAAATATTGTAATTGTAATGTATATATGTATGATACTTATTTCACACACACTTTTCTTAGTTTTTTAGTTACATGTAAAGATCAAAATTTTATCATTTCAATTTAAATGTATAGCAATCCCCGTGCATCGCATGGGTAATATACTAGGAATGGCAACCAAAGTATTTATAGTGTGTGTTGGAAGTTTGTAATTTAATTAGCTATAAGTTAACCTTACAAATAGTTTGTTGATTGTAAACATTTATGTATTTTTTAATTATTCTTTTCATACAACACACGAGTGAAAGACTAATATCTTGAGAAAGTGGGAATTTAGGGTGTGTTTGATATGAAAATGTGAAAAAGAAAATATTTTCAACCTTTCATGGAAAATATTTTATTTTGAGAGAGGTGGGAAACGGCTGAAAGTTGTTTAGAAGGGTTGTACCATAGAATTTAAATTTCATTTTCATTTGTCAATCAAACACATGAAGTTAAAAAATTTTCCATGAAAAACAGATGCAATCAAACACGCTATTATTGTTCATAGAATCAACCACATGACTATGCTTTGATATCCTTATATCTCTTATTATTTCTCTTAAATTAAAGATTCTTAGCCGAAATTGTAACTATGAATGTATTGATTAATGAAGATAGACTTCTTTCGATGAGGCAATTAAACGAGAAGATTGCCTACATGTGAATTGTGTTTCACTCCACTAGTACTATAAGTTTCTTGGTTGGATTGTTTCCCGCCACAATTTGGATATCTCATCTATATATATCTAAATCAAGAGTAGTCTAAACAAGTTTTCCCACCCAAATCGCTGACGTCATAGTTGATGTCATTTTTAAAAATTATTCTTGTATTTTAAAATGGCTAATTTGCTTAATTTAACCCTGAATTTAATCATAGCCTTTTAAACTTGACAATTTCAATCTCAAATCTCATATTTTTTTTACGTGACCTAACTTTTTTACTTAAAAAGACAATAATACCCTCCAACTCTCCGACCAAATCGCTAATGTCATGTTTTTTTTATTGTTTTATTCTTTTTATTTTAAAATGGCTAATTTGCGTAATTTAACCCTAACTTTAATCCTAACCTTTTAAACTTGAGAATTTCAATCTCAAATCTCATATTTTTTACATAACCTAACTTTTTTACTTAAAAAGACAATAATGCCCTCCAATTCTCTGACCAAATCGCTGATATCATGATTGATGTCATATTTTTTTAATTGTTTTATGCTTTTTATTTTAAAATGGCTAATTTGAACAATTTAACCCTGAATTTAATCTTAACATTTTAAACTTGACAATTTCAATCTCAAACCTAATATTTTTTTACGTAATCTAACTTTTTCAACTTAAAAAAGAAAATAATATCCTTTAATCTCATTAACTTAAAATCTATATCTATATTATATTAATCTAAATCAAGTATAGTTTCTACTATATTTCTCACCTTTGACTTGTGCTGTAAGATAACTCATGACGTCTTGTTTTGCTTATGTTCCCATGTTTTCCCCTATTATGGAATTTAAAATTTCATTTCCCAAAGAAGCTCATAAAGATTGAATTTTTCCCATGAATTTTATATTTTTCATGAAAATCAAATGCAATCAAACACGCTGTAAGTTTATGAAAAATGTATGAAAAGAGAAACGTTAGGTGTCTTATATATTTTTTGCAAGGAGAAAGGCTTGGCAAAACGTTATCAGCGGTGGTTGGTAGAGTTAAACGCTTGGTAAGTTTTGTATTTGCACTATAACTTTAGAGGGCTATTGTGAACTTGATTCGCTTCAACGATCTTTACTTGAATTTGATACTTTTCATGAAAAACAAATCCAATGAAACATGCTGTAAGTTTATGAAAAATGCATGTAATGAGAAACGTCAGGTGGCTTATATCTTTTTTGTAAGGAGAAGGGCTCACTAAAACGTTGTCAACGCTGGTTGGTAAAGTTAAACACTTGGCAAGTTTATACTTACACTATAATTTTAGAAGGCTATTGTGAATATCAATAACTTTTTTAGGGAGGTTTTGGCTTTATTCTCATTGAAAACACGCAAAGCTTACATGATTTTTTTTTTCTTTTTTTTCCTCCTCCTAAAATTTTTTAATGTTTTAGCATAATGAGTAGGAAACTCGAAACTTAAGAAGTTTCTGCATTTAAGATCGGAAGAGCACACGTCTGAGCTCTAATAAATTTCTCACAAGTATTTATTCTTCTTTCAGTCCAGTTCCCTTTTTCATAAGTTTGAGTTTCAAAATCATATAAGATGAAAATTTCTAAAATTTCAAAGATATTCAAAATGCAAAGAGTCAATTCAAAATTCAAGTATGAGGTTTGACTAATACAACGTTGAGATGTAGTGTGATGTTTAATAAATAATGACATATACCCATGCCATGCAAGTTGATTTTGTCCATTAAATATAGAAAAATCATTCAATTAATGAGTTTATTAGTCTAATTGTTTCCGTTGATTTACATTCCTATTTTTATATTTTTTAGCGTTGTTCACTTATTCTTCTCGTGTATGACACGGGTGCTATACTAATACTAATTATATACAAACTTATGCATACTAATTATAGGTTTCTTGGTTGGATTGTTTCCCGCCACAATTTGGAGATCTCATACAATTTGGAGATCTCATATTAATTATATTTATACAAACTTATGCATATATGTTATTAATTCTTTGTACATCTTATTATTGAATATATTTATTAAAGTTGTTCTTCCCGTGCAACGCACGAAGGTTGTACTAGTTATTAGTAATTAATTAAAGTTCTATATAGTCTCTAATCAATCCGATGACGATGGGAATAACTTTTTAATTGAACCAATTAGCTGGATTGCACTACGTAGATACGTATCCGTATAAATTTGTCGAGTGCGACATTTGGATTCCATACTTTTCTCCCCCGGAAGGAATAGCTGTGGAAAGTCTGGAGTGGATCCAAAGTCGCATGAATTGCTTTTTAAGAAGTCACACTTCTCCTTTTAATGACGTCACACAAGTGTGTTATATAGCACCAAGTGTATTCAACATGACTTCATACATAGCATTAATTGATCAATTGAATCACGTGTTTCGATCTAACACCAAGTGTATTCAATATAATATTATATAACATGTGACACACATTGAGATATGTCAAATGAAAAATCACAACTATGTAGTGTGTCATATGACGCCATATAGTTCATACATATAGTGTTATATCATTTTTACAAGTATATGTTTTTGACTAATTTTGATCTTGTCACGCCCCTGCTAACTTTACAATATTTCCTAATATCTTAGGAAAATTTACAAATTCGGTAGCGGAAGCTTTTATTCAAATAACGGGGACGGGACGTGCGAAACAATCCAATTTATCTTATCTTACTGAGTTTAATAGATAAAGATAATTTCATAAGTTAACAAATCGTCAATCTTTTAAAGAAATATTACAACTAAGTTTTTCAAGAAAATATATAAACACAAGAAGTTGTATTAATAAACATATTTCATTGATTACCAAGGTGGGCCAAATCATTAGAAAACTTTTACAGTGAGAAGTAGAGCTCAAATCAATATAAAGATTATAACTCACTATTTTCTTATATGTTATAAGATGTAAAAACATATATACTATAGGGGTGGGTATAAAAGTATTAAATTCGTGGTAGTTTCAATGACAGGTTTACACCACATGCACAACTCTACTCCCATTCGTGAGCACGATCCAACATACAGCTTGCCCTGTCTTTCAATTGTTATAACTCTAATTATCTACAAAAATTGTAATAAGTGGGGAGTGAGTACGAAGTACTCAGTGAATAACACAATCCTTTGATTCACCTTTCATTTATAAAACTCATTTCCAAGCAAATCATTGCATGTACAAAGCTTTTCAATGCACAAAAGGGCCATATCGCTAGTTAAACTACTACCCGTGGTGCGCGCCAGATTCAATTCAATTAAGTGGATCCACAATGAACCCTGGTAAACCCATACCGAGATTCCAATTCAAAGCAAACACCACACTAATCTCCCATATTCCGGGATCATTGAATAGGTCATAGTGCAGGAAACAATTCAAAATGGCTAAGGTCATACAATCACAAAGTGATTCAAAACGGGTAGAGCATTAACTAGCGATACAAATGCAATAAATCAATCTTTCTTTCAATAATAATGCATTCAAATCCATGTTTGTCTCATCAAAATCATCAATCAAATACACACTTATCTTATCAAAACTTTATGCATGTAGAAAATGAATCAAAGTATTAGGTTACCCACTTCAAATATTCTTCGAATAATCCACGTGAAAAAGTATCCTTAAAGCTTTGATATTCCTCAATTAAAGCTATCTTTCAAGCTATAATCCTTCCATATATGGTAAGGGACTCTTTTCAAAGGACAAATATGTATTTTGGCGGGTTTCTATCGGCTTTCTCATTCCCTTGGCCAAGTTGGACGAATTTTGGAGTTCGAGAGAGAAAAGGGAAATGGTTTGAGAGGAAAATGAAATTCCTAGCTTCCTATATATAATAGTTAGGATTTAGCTAATTTTAATAACTTTTGAGTTCCGCCAACTATATCGTGACAAGTGGCGCCAATCATATTGTGATAAGTGGCGCCAATCACCTCTTGACAAGTGGCGCGATGTGGCGCCGCACACTTGTCGGGAAATTGCCCATGAAGTCCTTTCCCTTGCATTATCTTTCAATCAAGTCCACGCTCTTCAATTCATGTCAATTAAGTCATTACACTTTAGTTTATGTCAATTATCAACCAAGATCTTTCTTTAGCATCAATTCAATAACAATCTTCAAGCAATCTTACAATAATATTCGAGTAATTCTTTCAAAACAACAATTTCGTTGCTTACCTTAATTTGTAGAAATTTTCGGGATGTTACAATCTAGTGTCAGATTATGAAACTATTTCACATAGAGTAGTTGTCTAACGCTATAATGGTGCCAGATGTATTGCACTAGAAAGTTGTTCTCTCTTTCGACTCCACTTATTATTTAACATCACATTAATGCTCATTTATTTTCAATAGCTTTAAAATTTGAATTTAGCAGACAAATCATATTTACATATTTCATAAGACCTTTGTGTGCTACACAAATTCTCACAATTCAATTCCACACATTTTATGTATATCTTATTATACCCAAGAAAAAATGAGGAAGAATGAATTTGATGACTGACTGTATCCAACCAGAAAAAAATTTGCTAAGGATACATATGTTGTCATCTAAACTAGTGCTCAAGCTCAACACTAGTTTAATTTTCGAGGGAGGAAGAAATAAGTGAGGAGAGATGCAAAAAAAATTGAATCTTGATCAAGACTACAGAAAGAACCAGTTGTATATTGTGAGTGTCCATTTTTGTATAATCGATTTAGTTACTTGTCGTTTTTCATTATTATGAGATGCAAATGTAATAAAAAACACGAATGCGGTCATTCAGCTGTAGTAGACGAGTATGAGACCTGGTCTTAGCGTCCCACATGGTTAGTGGATTATACGAAAAGTCTAAAATGACAAGTATAAATTTGTAACTCAACTTCTAATCAACGTAAAAAAAAATCTATCAATAAAAATTTAAAACAATCGAAATTAAAAATCACCTTTTTCATCATATTAAGGATATTTTTAGACGAATTTCTATTGGCATGTTTAATATGCAAATACTAAAATAAATCAACGAAGAAAGATGCACTTGTATCCAAAAAAAAAAAATGGAACGAAGAAAGATGCAAGAAAATATTTGTCCATATCACCAACTAGCCTTGTATAGCCTTGTACAATGACATTCATACCCCCAGAAAAGCTCTTCTAATCCAAATAGTAAACTTGATAGAGTGGAGTCATTGGAGGTGGATTATTCAAGGGTCACTTTTCAAAACCTACCACTTTCTTATCCATGAAGTGCAATTAGACATATTCAAAACCCCTAAGTTTGTGGAATTAGGCAATTCACATGGGCTTGGGTGATAGGAAAAGAAAATTGACTTGAGGGGTCCTTAACCTTTTGAAAAGTATTAATGAATCTGTCTTCAAATGTTAAGCTTACGGTGATATAAATGTAAATTATATAAAGATTATTAGACAGTTTTATTCAATAGTGTTTAGTTCTCATTATAATTGTAAATGTATTGATTTGATCATTATTCAATTGAATTCATATTTCAAACGCCTATCAATGAGAATCAAACACTTCTTAGGGTTAGGGACTTTGCTTTCAGAACGAAATATAAGAATCCAATTGTGGTTTTTAAAAGACTGAAGGCATCAAAGGAATTTTTCCAAATAGAAACTTGTAACTATCATTTGTTTCACATCATAATTTAATTATTATACGTTTTATTTTATACATTCCATAAGATCCAAAACTATCCATAAATTGCTACTTGCTTATATTTGGCGCATTTGGTGGGACTTGCACAAAATCTCCAAGGCTCCTTCATCAAAATTTAGCATACAATTTATTTACTTAATCAATATCCATTCAACCACACTTCTTCAGAATCACTACTCCATGAACAATCACTCAATTTCATTTGTAGATAACATTAATTCAAGTTTATAATGAGAAACAAACGCCATTATTATTATTATTATTATTATTATTATTATTATTTATTTATTTTTTTTTGCCAAACTAAAATAATAATTTTTAAGAATGAGGGACGGGGTGTTTTTTCGAGTCCCACAAAATTTTGGGGTTTAAAGTAAAATCAAATTCAGTGATAGATCCCAAGAGAAGATTATAATTTGGACAAGTTATTTGATGGGAACACCAAAAAAGCTTTGTATATAACAATTATTAATAATTAATTAAAGTACTAGTCTCTTAATCAATCCGATGATGATGGGAATAAGTTTTTAATTGAACCAAACGGCTGGATTGCACTACTTAGATACGTATGCGTATAAATTTGTAGAGTACGACATTTGGGTTCCATATTTTTCTCCCCGTAATAGCTGTGGAACGTCTGGACTGGATCCAAAGTCGCATGAATTGCTTTTTAAGAAGTCGCGCTTGACCCTTTAATGATGTCACACACAAGTATGCTATATAACACCACGTGCATTCAACATAATTTCAACCATGTAATTAATTGATCAATTGAATCACGTGTTTACTATATAGTATGATACCAAATGTTGTCATATAACCATGTCACATACATTTAGACATGTTAAATGAAAAACCATAACCATATAGTGTGTCATATGACACCGCATAATCCATACTATGGTGTTGTATCATTTTTACAAGTACTTGATTGTGACTAATTTTGATCTAGTGCCAGATTATGAAACTATTTCACCTAGTATAGTTGTATGACGCCATACTGGCGCCAAACGTACTGCACTAGAAAGTTGTTCTCTCTTTCGACTTCACTTATTATTTAACATCACATTAACACTCATTTATTTTCAATAGCTTTCAAATTTGAATTTAGCAGACAAATCACATTTACATATTTCATGAGACATTTGTGTGCTACACAAATTCTCGCCGTTCAATTCCACTCATTTTATGTATATCATATTATATTCAAAAAAAAAAAATGAGGAAGAATGAATTTGCTAACTGACAGTATCCGGG
>CAVNYN010284834.1:0-29306 GCA_963692815.1 Nyctanthes arbor-tristis | reverse complement strand
CAACCCCCCCCCCCCCAAAAAAAAAAAAAAAAAAAAAAACCTAAACAGTCACATATGACATATGTCGTCACCTAGACTAGTCTCTCAAACTCAACACTAGTGGTGCTATTTAAAATTATTCATTCATTCATTGACAACCCAATTGATACATAGTCGCGCTATACATTAACAAATGAAAAGAATACAGATCACATCAGATTAGAACAGAGCTGTCAATATTCTTGCCTTTGCGTGCCTTTTATATTCAAGGGAGGAAGAAAGAAGTGAGGAGAGATGCAAAAAAATGAGGACATTAATAAATTAATACTAAAATCACTTTAATTACATAGATCGGAAGAGCACACGAAAAATTGAGTACTTGTATAGGAATGTATTTATATTTGAGATGAGAGCATCAAATCCATGTGGCGCAGCTAAAATAAAGCACCACTGATGGATTTGCGTCATTGACATTGCTGTATGTTCTACCAATCAGCTATAGCAGAAAAGTGAATATATATTTTTGGGGAAAAAAAATGAGAATCTTTCCTATTTGGTACTTGAGGCAGCATGTATATATACCAGATATGACAAACTATATATGGTTGTGAAAAGCAGAAATGAAACTTCACTGTTTCCAGTTTGATTGATCGTTGATGGAGTGCACTTTTTCTTGTCTTGTTGGTTGGTAAGATATGTATCAGAGTTGGTCTTCTCTTGTATGGATCTTGTTGATGGCTAAGATACCGGCTTCTTTTGCCAGTTCAAGATGACGAAGTCATGGTTCTTGGAGAACAAGATTTAATTCACCGGCGCATTTTGCCACCACCCCACCTTTCCTATATAAAACAAAAAATAAGATCAGGAGAACTGATGAGAAGGATGCCATTTTTGGCCACTCAGGTATTAACCCCACCCCCCGGCCCCCACCCCAAAAAAAAAAAAAAAAAACACACACGCGCACACGCACAGCAGCAGCAGCAGGAGGAGGAGGAGGAGGAGGAGGAGGAGAATTACAAACAATCGCAGAAGCAGAAACAAGTACAGAAATGATAGTATATAAGCAGAGATCTTTTGCTATAGTGAACAAGAATTTTTCTTTGCATTCTATTCCTTTAATACAATGACAACAAAGCTTAGATGTTTACCTTATAAGTGCGGGAAGAATTCTCTGGATATTCTGGAAATGGACGAAGCACTGTTTGCAGCATTCACGTCTGTAAAAGAATATTGGGCATCAATTTGTAGTACAATTTAGATGAATTTGTCTAAGTATAAAGGTGTTTGGAATAAGGTAACAAGTACTAGTGAAGTTCATATCAGCAACCCCACCAACCTTTGCTCTGCATGAAGATCGACTCCAATAGCCGGAGGTGCTGACACTGTTGAGCGGACTAGTGGACCAAAGACGGCTACTAGCTTGAGCAACATCTCCAAAGATATGTTAGCATGCCTGAATGTGGAAAATGTTGCAAGTTACTCAATCAATTTTCTCTGTGACACTACAAAATTCAGCAGAGATACCCTTGCCAAACCACTTTCAAAATTATTAATTAGGAAAATTATTCTATCCAAGTACAAGTGTCCTCGAAGTTCTAATTCTTTTAGTTCATACAAGATTTTGAAGAGAAGAGCCATATGCTGCAATTCAGTTTTCAGTTTGCTCTTTGTTTTTGGTTCTACTTCTAGTAGAAGAGTAATAGTAACTCTTAACATCCTATTTTGACTACAGAGATGAGAGAAATGAATGTGATTCATATACTAATTACCACCAAACTAGTAAACTTCCTTCATGCTAGAACATAAGCTTCTGCTGTTTTGTGAATATATGCCAATGTTTTAATAGGCATGATTTTCTACAATGAGGGGATAAGACCAAACACAGTCAATTGGTATTGATCACAACAGTTTACAAGCATGTTAGGTACAAAACTCAATATATAAATAAGACCAAACAATAATCAATAGCAGTGAACAGTGTTTTCCATTTTTGTCTAATTTTATTTAATATATACTTCCTACACTCCAAGCCAAACATGCCATAAACATCACAAGATTTAAATTAGAAAAGGAGAAATATATAAAATACAGATACGCCATATTTCCAATATGGAAATACTTCAGCACCAGCCGCCCCACTTCTAAAAAAACAAATAAGAAATAATAACTGCCCCCATGTTGGTAGGTGTCAGTTGTTGGGCCACATCTACGTCAGCCGCACGGCTGGTGCTAGAGCGGGACTGGTTTCTGAAAGGCACGTAAAACAGTTATAAAAAATTTCGTGATTCTACAAGGATTCAATCTATAAATAATAAGAGAATTTCGATCGATCTGTTAAGAATGAATTTTAAAATAAAATAGACAATGGATGCCAGCACAAGCCTAAATATCTATGTTATAACGAAGTTAAACGTCACTTTTTAGAATCATAAAGATAGTTTAGTTAGTAACAAAGGTTACTTTGAAAATCATTAGGATAAGCATGCATATTATAGTGCCTACTGCATAGTATCAGATGACAAGATGCCAACTTTTTGAGCAAGTTATTTCTCAACTTTTCAGCCATAGTTACCTTTCTACTTCGCTTTCCAGTAATCTTACAAGCACGGGAAGCAAGCAAGAAAAGAGGTCCAACGTAATTATCTCCATCCTTCGTAAGAGAACACTAATAAAATCAGCCTGCACCTGCACCCGGAACAGGCAAATATCAGCGCGTCAGAACAATGATTGTAAATAAAACAGTGAGAATATTTAGTGCAGCAATAAATACCCACAGAATGATCAGGCAATTTCTTCACAGCATTCACAGCACCTTCAACATCATTTCTGTCCCAAATATAACGTACTGCCTGCACAGTTATGAAGATTAAAATAAACAAAAATTCGAAGCACAGAAGAAGATGCAGAATGTAAGTTCTCCACCCATGTTGTACTGACGTGAACATGTCATAATACAATGAAGACACACCAACGCGTAGGACAAAGACATTTGAGGACACTAACTTAAATTGTTTAAAATTGCAAATGCGTGTTTGCAAACTAATTTTAATGAGAAATAAGAGAGAGAATAAGTGGGGATGAATGGAGGAGATTTGTGCAGTACATGCGGGTCCTATGAAATATGTGGATGTGATTGGTTTGACCAATTTTTATTTAAAAGTATAATGGGTTTACAAACGGAGGATAAATATTTCTATGCTTGTTTTTATTCTTCAATTTCTTCTCAGGTTTGATTTCGTTTGTGAAATGTAAAATCGAATAAGTAGCTATTATGTTATTAAAAAAACTCTAAGACCACACATGATGGAGCCTAGGAAGGAAATTACATCTAGTAAAATATCTAGGATCTCAGTGACCCACACTACTAGAGGTGTAGGACAGGGACATGACATGCTAACAGGAGTGTCCATGCATCATAGTCTACATATGGTCATAGAGCATAAGACTAGGATATCGCAGATGCAGATAAATTATCAAGCACCATAGCATGCAGAAATTGAAAAAGTCATGCGCTTATTAGTCCCATGTTTAACAACATCCCAACTATTTAGCCTGACATTGCTCTTAACACTTATACACAGCAATCAAAAAATTGAATTACTTTCCCTAGTGAACTCAACTACAGACGAAAATCAGCAAGTTTACCTGTAGCTTTGTTAGGCGGGACCTAAATGTACTAAGAAGTACATCATGATTCTGATTTAGAACTTCAATAACATCATTATCGTCAACAGCAGGCTCCTCCTTTTTAATAATTTCTGCATCACTATACTGCATCAACAGCCAAATAACATGATAAATCTTGGTAAAAGGCAACTTGAGAGTGGCGGGATTTAATGGAATGCAAGATTATAGCAGGTTTTTTTTTAAAGCTTCAGTATAAAAATGTCACTTATTAAATTCGGATGAGAACTAAAGTCATACAACACTTTGTGCTATCAAAATTATAGAAGAGTGTAGATGATTGTGAACTGTTCAAATCAATTTGCATCCAAACAGTATACTGAATACTTTTACACAAAAGAAATAACTTATTGTGCGTTTTTGAATATCAGTACAAAAACATGAGAACAGATGAAAGACAACTGTAAGAGCAACAGAATATATTATTCTATTCACAGGAAGCACCAAAAGAATAAATTTGTTAGACATATTTACGCTTCAAGGAATTATTTAACAAAAAGATTGCAAATAAACAGACCCATCCAAAATCAACAAGACAACAACTATTATTGTACACACCATAAAAGTGCTAGCTTATTTGGAACTTTTTTTACTTAATCCAGGATGTTGTTCAAATAAAATTGCACTCTACTGCCACTTTTTGTTCCCATGACTACAAAAACTAGGCAAAAATCTACCTTCAAAGGAGATGTTTGTACCAGCTCAGCCATCGCACAAGAACCCCCATCAGGTGTATGCATCTCATTGTCACTCAAGAGTTCCTTGCTTTCAAACCTCTCAACCAGACTGCGTGTCCTTCCATGAGCAACTGGCACTGCCATGGTTAACGCATGGAACAATTAACATTCATCCTGTTAGCCATCCGTAATTAGATAATAGCATTTACTACCAACCTCCATTCACAAGTCTAACAGAATTAGCTGCTTTTCTGCGATTAAGAAGCTCCGTACCTGCAACATTTGGATGCAACATTAAATTTTGTAGCTTAATACTAGCTTAATACCATATGGTACATCTCCATGCACTATAGCAATTCTGCAGGGTTGACAGCGATTACAGTGGATAGAAAGAAAATGCACAATATCAAGAAACAGAATCAGATGACATCTGTAGATCAAAGTTGGCAGAAAGGGGTCTTACATTTTATGCTGAAAGTTATAGGAACTAATAGATGTTTTCAAATAGAATGACTAAATATAGCAGCTACTCAGCCAAAAGAACTCTTTTGGGGCTGACTTGAATAAAATCATAGACTTTATGGTTTTTAGCAAATGGAACACATATCATCCCATTAGCATTCTATTTCTGTTTCTGTTTCAAAACAGAGATGAACAAGTGAAAATGAATAATGAAGATTTGTCTAGTACATACGGGTTTGAAATATGGGAATGTGATTGGTTTGACCAATTTCTATTTCGAAATAGATCGGAAGAGCGTCGCTAACAGGTACTTCACAGTTTCCATGAGTTGATGGTGTTGTTGGACATGAAGTTCTACCTAACTTCTCTTTAACAGTTTCAGTTTTTGTCCTCCTTCCCTCCAAGGGTTCTTTCAAATTATCATCTGCAGCATGCCTACTACTGAAGTCTGTATCCTTTTTAGCTCCTGCAGGACCTCTCCTACTATCAAAAGATGTAGACTCAAGTGTTACCATCCTTTCCATGTCAAATTGGTTATTTGATAGCCTCCGCGTATGAGTTGGCTTGGTACGGATACCACCCCTGGCATTGATACTGAAAATAGATTCCCTTCTGGAATTGAATGATTCCTTTGAATCAGGACCATCCCGGGTTACAATGCTGGGCACAGTGCGAGATTTATTATTGGGTGGCAAGCTACTTTTTGCTGGCATGGTCGCTACAGAACCTTGTTTCTGGGTTCCCACAGTATTTATTTCCTTGGTGCAAGACGGGAGTGCAATGTTTGGGGACTCAAGTGAACCAGCTTTCTTTGAAGTGACAAGATCTACACCTGCAGCTTTGCACAAAAAGAGGATTTCATTACTAAGAAGTTTGATATCAGGAAACTATACACGGCTAGTCTAGAACTGTCAAGTTAGCATATTTATATTTTCATGGTTACATCACAAAGGAGAGAAATTGGTTGGCTTCAGTATTAGTATTTCAAGGTAACTCCACTGATCATAGTTAGGTAACTTACCAGTTCACGGCCACTAAATTCATCAAGTCAGTTATCTCTTTCCTTTTTGCTTTTCTCAAAGAACTCATATACTTTAATATAGGCAAGTAACTTTCTTCTGCAACTGGATATTTTAACAAGTTCGGCATAACCCAAGAAACCATTGAGGAAGTAAAAAAGAACTTACTGTCCACATATATAGTTTTTATTTCCTTAGATTCAGTATCTGGCGGTGTGGGGTGAAGATTTGACTTGGATTTGGCATAGCTTTCTCCTTTCTCCGAAGGACTTTCCCTACTGTCAGATTTCTGCTTTAAGGGTATATGTTTCTCAGATGGCAGCCTTGCACCATATGGCTCAATAAGCTAGCATGAAAACAGAGCACATGTTATTTGAGAGAAACCACAGAAAGCAGACCTTGAACTTGAAATGAACAGCAAAAAAGGACTAATACCGAGATATCTGCCACCCAAACTGCAACTGAGTTTTCATAACATGCACCACCCAGAAGTCTTCCATCATGGATGCAGAGATCGCCAATTGTCGACCATCCCATCTCAACAGAATCATGACAAATTACAGGCTCCCAGGAGTAAACCTAGAGTTTAACAAAGGTGAATTATGTGGATAAAGTGTCCTTTTAGAAAAAATGGCAGCCATAGAATTTCAAGGTCGAGACAAACCTTTAGACTATCGTCCAAGCCACAGAAAAGGGTTCTGCCATCGGGGTGGAAGGTGACGGATCGTACTCCTTTGGCCTTGGAAAGTGGAGAAAAGAAGTTATTTTGGACTAATATAATATTTGGATAACTATTATCAAACTAGACAAACAAACAAGAAGATAAAACATTTATTGGGAAAACGAAAATAGAAGCATCTTGAAAAAAGACAAAGCACGAACTGATTTGATTGTACAGGATTTATTTCTTTAACAAGTTCTCGCTGCAACGTTTTCCTTCTTAAATTTAGAGAGAAGGAACAAGCAAGGTCTAACAAACAAATCTCCACTGAACGAGACATTCTTTTATCAATCCTTTAATAAGGCAAAAACAAAAAGTTGTTCAATGGGTGGGGTCATGACTAAGAGAACATCATGTGAATTTAGCAAGCAAATATTATCTCATGTAAGATATTACTCTGAATGTGGAAAACTACACGAAGTCCATATCATTCAAATGGACAAGCTCAAGTACCTCACGTCTGGTAGATCCTATCATTTCAAAAGTTTCCAAATCCCAAAATTTCACAGTTTTGTCTGCTGAACCTACAAAACAAAGTTTATGCAACAGAAGTTAGTGACCAATAAAAGCAAAGAAGACTAGTTACAGAAGAAAAGTAAATATCCACCTGTTGCTAAAAGAAACTCAAGTGGATGAAAATCTATAGAGCGTATTTGTCCTTCATGGAACTTGAAATCATGTAAAAGCGATCTTCCAGCTGTCAGGTCCCACACCTGTATTCCACAACAGAGTTCACAGCAAGCAAGATGTGAAAGAAAATTTTAGATCACGCTTTACTGTGAAGAATTCAAAGTAATACCTTGACAGCACTATCAAACCCACCAGAGACAACCCAACGACCATCAGGAGTGAATCGTATTGTACTTATTCCTCGAGTGTGACCCTTGTATGTGTGAATGCATCCTTTCTTTCTAATATCCCAGATCTTTAAATTAGTGTCCATTGAACCAGAAGCCAAAAACTCGCCAAATGGATGGAATTCAATGGCAGTGCAGTAGGATCTGTGTCCAGTAAGAGAGCGGACCACTGCACTTTAAGAATGTTAACTAGATTAAGAGTCAAGACTCACGATGCATCAACTTTGAATGTTACTGTAAACATGCAAAAACAGACAAAAAAAAAAGGCTCCACACATGCAGAAACAAAAGCTAATAGACCTGAAAAAGTTTTTAACATTGACTTTACGTCACAATTAATTGAGTTCATATCCTAAATTAAATAGGAATTAGAGTTTATTATCCCATGTAGAGTAATATTCAATTTCCATACTTCATAGGTCTGACATGAATCTCCATGAGATAGAAAGCAAAGGGTCTTCTTGTGTCCCTGTACATTTTTTTCCAGGTATATTATCTTGAGGTGAGACTTGGGGATATTCTTTCCACTTCTGGTCATATCCAGGGGGTGGGTGTATATTTTGGAGTTCTCATGCAAATCAACTATGCTTTTTAATGTCAGTTTTGTATTTTCTTAGTTCTACATGATTTTTTTTAACAAGAATATTGAATGTATAATTACGAAATTGGTCTTAGTTCAACTCTTAATAGTTCGTCAGAATATAATACACCGTCCAAACAGAGTGATTTACAATTTATATCCTATGATTCTAAGTCAAGTCTGTCAACATTTTGACTCATATTCTAAAGTCACAATTACTAATTCAGAAAATTAAAGTTTGCTAAAAATAGAACTTAAAGAAACAAAGAAACTTACTTTTGGTTTCTTCCAAATCCCACAGCTTAATTGTACCAGAAGAAGATCCAGCAACCACAAAACTTTCTCCAGAATCAAAAGCCACAGACTCTATCGGACTTGTGTGCCCACAGAGGGTCTGCCAATCAATCACCAAAAGAATGACATCCTTCAATCATATAAATGATGCCATGACAAAAGATGGTACTAAGAGCTAGAGCTATGTATTAGGAGAGTTTGAACTATAAAAACGCATGTTTCTGAAGCTTACAATTTGCAAAATATCCATGTTCCTGAGGAACAACTACTCATTGATCATATGAAGGGAAGCTGATGCAAAATGGAAAGGAAAGAGGTGGAAAGGGAAAATGTATTCTAGAAGACTTTAGAATTAGTATTTGTTTAGAATTAGTATTCACTTATTTTATTTATCTACTTATCTTTTATTATTACTTGATTTCCAAGTTAGGGCTTTTTCTTAGGGTTAGGCTTATGTTGGCCCATTAGGGTTATGTTGACATGGCCCATTAGGGTTATGTTGGCCCCTATAAATAGATCCTTTATTTCATTGTATGACACACCTTCAATTTTATGAAAAATCACTTTCAAGAATTTGTCTTGAGTTTCAAGAACTTGTGAGTTCTTGACTTAACAACTTGCGGGTTGTTACAGCTTGCGAGCTCATCCCCTTGTCCGGCATCAGAAGCACATAGTGTAAATTAGTTCTAGCGTGATGTTGAAGAATTCCAGATTTTCTCAAGATAATATATTACAGCAAACAGGATTGATAATGGATGATTAGCTCTCTATAGATATTACACAATAATTCTATGACTTCTCAATTTCAATCAAAAAGCCTAAAGCTAATATTAACTATCTAAAATGTAAAGGCGTTTGAGTTTAAAGCTTGTAAAATCAAAATTACACAGATACTTCTTTATTACTAAAGAAAAGATAACTTTTCTCAGATGGCTACAGCTTCCATTTCTCCCAAAGAACTGAATACTTGTGGAACCAGAAATAAATGGTTTAATTAAAAATACCCAAAATTAATCAGACCTACATTAAGAATTGATAGCAAGTCCATATTTTGCTTAAGAATTAAATTCTTGTGGAACAACACATCTCCCCCGGGACCCACAGAGAGAGAGAGAGAGAGAGAGATGATCAGGCCTACAATACGATGTGCCATGCTATAGCAGTACATCTCTCTTCAAATGGCAAGAAGGGTCCCAGTAAAGCGAAAACATTTTCTGCTTATCTTTCTCAAAATAGAATAAAAGTAAATATTTGTTTATTCAATATGACAATCCTACTTACCTTTTTAAGATTTCCGTGGTCTGCTGAGATAAAGATTTCTAACTGAACAAGAAAAGCATAGAATAACACTCATATAACGAGAGGCTTCCAAAACCGCAAGCACTAAATTAACCTCCTAGCAATCAAAAAAGGGAAATGTTTCCAAGTCATTACCAGTTTAAATAACTCATGGAAAGTACAAAGAAACTAAAAGGCATCTCCGTCCCAAAAACACCAATTTTTTATCATTTCCAGTGTCTCGACTATCTGCATAGAAAACGGACACTTACATAAATGATAAAATGTTAGTGAGTGCCAAAACCTCCCCCTTTTTTTCCAAGTAGAAAAAGCATTGCAATTACTTGCGGAGTCCTATATACGCTTGCTTGTGTTAATGCAAAACAAGAAGTGGATGACCCATCTTTCATATTTCAAACATATACTTCAAAATATCTCCAAATCTATTTTTCTGCCCTGATTTTTATAGTTCACTTTTAGCGACATGAAAGCCTTCTCATATCAAAAATTTATACAACGTGATGCACATAACTTTGTAATCTTACTACAGAAAATTCAATCCTCTCCATGCAATCTGGACTGGGTTAAGGAAGACCAGGGTGAAGTGACATCAAACACGCAGTTAAGTTGCCAAACAAATAGTGGCCTGTAAAGAAATGACAAAAGATTATGCTTTTTGCAAACTAACCATCAAGGATGTTGGCTTGCCAATTGACCAAAGATTCACTTTCTGATCATCTCCACCTGTAATAAATACCCGGCCATTCTTTTTCCCAATGCTCAAACAATTAACATCCCCAGCATGTGCCACAAATTCCTCTATATCGATTTAGTCAAGAATGTCCAAAGTTTCACATTTAGTCTAATCGCAAGTAATGCTAAAAACATTTCTGTTCACAGAATTTACCCTCAGCTTGTTCACACGGAAATAAGACATTAAAAAATTAACAAATAATAAAATCTCAATTTGGCATCATTTTGAAAAGTAAACTTCTTAGAAAATCAAATTTGTAAGTTGTAAAGACTACACTTTTTTAATTCCAGGTGCTATCCAGGCATTGCGGGGGGTTGGGGGGGGGGCGGGGGGGATCTTAAAAATAAAGGGCAGGGAAGCTATACGGCAACTCTAGCTGGACTCTGGTTTTCCAAGAAACAATTGACAAAGAATAACCACAAACTTCTGTACTAAAATTCCAAATTTCAGCAGGTTAAAAAACAAAAACAAACAACTTATAATGCATAAAACCAATACGAAACATTCAAGATTTCCAAATTAATAACCCTACAAACGTTTTGATTTTAAGCTTGCAAGGGTCTCTACGTATTCATGCATATATGCACATACATATACATCTACAGACAGAACGGTAGAATATCAAGAGGATACGCAATTTATACCCACGTTTGACCATCTTCTCTGGCCACAATTCTCAATTCACTTGGAAAAGATTCAGGCAATCTCAGCTCCAAACGGCGCCGTTAACCGAAACAGTAGAACACTGTGAGTCTCAGAAATAGATAAAGAATTGTGTCGGGTCCGAATATGTGTACGATTGTGGCCAGAAAATCTAGCAAGAAAATCTGGAATACCGAAATACAGGGCAAACAGTCGACAAACATAAAAATATGTGAATTAAAAGCTCCAACTTCTTCACTTTAAAACTCATTAAATAAATAATCAGTACGCCATGATGGATTACTTATTTAATAATTAATAATAATTAATTCTTCTCACGTATTTAATATTGGTATCGAATGTTTTCAAAACCAGCTAGATGAAGAGTCGAGCTGGAATTCGGTCAAAACACGTTCCACTAGTTGCCAATATTTATATGAAATGATTTAAAATATATATATATATATATATCAACCAACTGGCATATTGCTTTTTCACAATAAAAACTGACGGAGTCCGCTATGAAAAGAACGTCCTCCTTTACATAGAGAGGACGATCTTACGTGGCAATAAGTTGACAACCAACTGGGCAGCCCCACAGTCAAAAAAAGTATCTGATGGAAGCCTGAAGAAAGGTCCCACCATTCAACCCACCCAAACCCAAAATCAGTGCTTTCACGATCCCCTAATTTCTTCTCAAAAATCCCTTCTAATCCACCGAACCCCCCACTCCCAACAGAAGAAATTCCCGCCAGTAAATTCAACGGACGAAGTCGACGGAAAACGGCCCCTCCAGTTGGTGACCCACCCGAAGAAAGCATTCTTGCCTTATTACCAAACCATGACGGTAGTCAAAGAAGCCGGCCACTGCATTCGTGTTGGATCTCCCTTTTGTTTCTTTTTTTTTTTTTTGCACTGTATTGTAATTTGGAAGGTGAAAAACTGTTGGGATTACATTTTCTTGTAGTAAAAAAAGTAAAGAAAAACCAAAATGGAGCAATTAGAACTTGTAAAAATTATGCAAACAGTTTTGGATATTTGGGATTTTGTACATGGCTGGAGCTCGCCGACAGAGACGGCTGTTTTCTGTGGGCGACGCGCGGCGTTAGCCGGAGTTGGCCATCGCGAGGGGACTGCCGGATTTGGGGGCAGCGCGCAGGCGGCGAAAGGCCGGATTTGGGGGCAGCGCGCGGGAGGCTTCCGATCATTCTTCGCTGAGGAGAAATAGTGGTGGTGGTGAAGAAGGGTGCATGAACGGAACTGGGGACAAAGGGGAGTTCAAAGGGCCGGTTTCATTTTGGGGGCTGGTGGGTTTCATAGATTGAGACATTTTTGTGGTGGGTCATTTTGCAATTTGGGGGTACCAGCATGGCATCTCGTCTGGGCCCTTTTTCTGCCAACTCATTGCCACATAAGAACGTTCTCTCCATGTAAGGGAGGACGTTCTTTTTGTAGAAAAACTCAAAAACTGACGGCAAAGTTCGACTAATAAAGAAACAAAAGCAAAGAATGGAGTGTGAGACGGATGGATGGACAAAAATGTATTTTTAATTTAATTTAATTTTATTTCGGGGCACTTGTAAGAGAGAATACCTGTAATTGGATTTATTTTGCTGGTAGTAATTATCTTTTTCTGATGAAAAAGGTATCCGACAAATTATGATTCTGTGTCTCTCGTTTCGAACCATTATTTATTGGCATGGGATGCATGGAACCTTCTAATCTTTATAGTTGCGCCTTGAATATTTTGATTAGTATTGTGCGTAGTGGTGTAGCCTACCGACATTATAGGGGTGGCCCTGAGGTGTACGATTAAAATATTAGTATATTTTTTCTTTTTTTTTAATTTATAAGAAAAAAAGAGTGGGGTCCCTTTGCTACGCCCCTAATTGTACGACGAGAAATGTTCCTAATAAGAGACATGACTACACCTCAAGTCTCAATTGAGTAACAATATTACACGTTCGCCTTGACTATGCATTTTGATATAAGTCAATTAGCCTGTTATTTGATTTTCAGAGTATTTATTTAATGAACCGTTTTCAAAAACTCATAAACTTATCTATCCACGTAGTGGAAAAGTCTCGTGATGTAAATTGTTAGAAAAATTTGTGATGTTTATTATTTATTTATTTATTATTATTCTTTGCTTTTTTTATTTATGTGATTGTGAATTGCTTTATAGAGGGACATTCTACCCACTATTAATTACTTGTAAGCAATGCAACCACATTTATTAGTTTTTGGCTACAATCTAGATCTAAATTGTGTTAGAAAAGGACATTTGATCCTAAATTGTACTACTTTTTAAGTTTTTTTTTTCATATTGCAAATAGATTGTAGGGGAGAAGAATCGAACACTTAGTTTTGAGAGTGAACTGAGATATATCATAATATATTGGTCTTAATTACCTTTTAAGTCTTTTTTTTTTGGTCTTTTTTGAAAGAATTACTTTTTAAGTTTTAATAATGCAAACATGTGAGAAGTTCTTTTCATAAATAAATAAAATATTTAACTAGCATCATTTCAAATGACGACTTTGAGAGAGATATTTGCTGGAAGCAATCTATAAAATTCTAAAATGAAATAGTTGTGATACCAAACTTTGTAGCACCTCATTGACCTCAAACTAATTGCATAATTATTATCAGGGGAAACTAATTGCATTGAAATATTTTGAATTAAAAAAAAATTCAAACAAACGGTAAAACAATATTTTTGAGACTTACAGCGAATTTAAGTTCATAATAAGTTGACTTTCAGTTAATTACGATAATATAAGGTTTTTTTTTCTTCATAGCGCTTATTTGTTGAAAAATAAAGATTTTTTTTGTTGGGAATTAATGTAAATTCCCTGATTACACCCGCAGGACCGTTACTTAAGGAATTTAATTGAGACAAGGAAAAATAAAAGAATGAAGACAAATTTACGGACTATCAAAAATTTTCACTATATGATTCAAATCGCTACAATCATATAGAATTTCACTCACCAACCCACAACCTCCAAGTATTACAAGAAAAATACTCAAACTATACAGCACCTAATTTTCTACCATTTGAACAAATCTCAAAGAGTTATAAGAAAAACTCACAAAATGCTAAACTTGTCAATTTTTCTCTCAAAGACTCAAGTCACTTTTGTACATAAAAGAAGAAAAAAGCACATCTATTTATAGGCTTCATTGACTTGGAAGATAAGACAAGACAATTCGTTCGATGATTTGGATTCTTTTTCCTTCAAGGACTCTTCTTCTTTTCTTTTCCTTTTCAACATTGGATTATTTTTTACAACATACCCAACAATCTCCACCTTGCTAAAATAAGCTAAAATCTTCATCTTTCCTTTTACAGTCTTGTACACAATACTTGAGAAATTACCAGGTAAGTCTTTGACACTTTGACAGTCTCATACTCCACCATATGAGTATAACCACTTAGAATTAACAACAAATTCCAAGCATTTCATCGGCTCAATGTCGAAATAAACTTGCTGAAATTTGTGGTGCAACTTTCTTGTTGACTTTCCAGAGAGCTCATCAGCCATCGACATTACTACAACCACACACCCTGCATCACTATCAACCAATACCCGTATGTAAATATAACCGCTAGAAGTAACAAATATCCTTTATCATGGCACCTAGCGATACGCCATGAGGATGTACCTATATACTTCATAGCACATCTCCATCGCCCTCACACCAAGAGAGTTAAATTGTCTAAATCCGAATAGCAGCCGAACCTGCTCTACTTGGACAATGTTTTCTCACGTAGCTAGTTAGTCTACACCACCAGTAAGTTACAACAACCACCAGTTTCCAAACGAGCCCATTGAGAATTTTTGTACATGCACTGATTCGCAAAGAACTAAAACATTATTCCGATCTCAACAAATTTGAAAAACCTCTTGCCGAATACACCTCTCCATCTGGACGCCACAGTTCCTTCACAGCAAATATTCTATGAATATTTACAAGAATATTCTATGAATATTTACAAAAATATTCTTGGATAAATGAAGATACATCCTACTTCTAGTTTTCAAATCTAAATCTTCACAATCATTATCGCTCATACTGGCTCCAGCAACTTTGTTAGAACACAGGGACCGTTTTCCTTTGAAAACTTTAAATCGTCCAACCAAAATTAAGAAATTTCAGACTTGCTCTAACCACAAGTAGGGATGGTAACGGGGCGGGTTCGGGGCAGGTATGCCTTCCTCGCCGCAGCCTCGTTAAGAAAATCCCTACCCCGTACCCGATTGAATCGGATATGGGGTTGAGGAGGTTCGAGGCGGGTACGAAAAAATTACCCGTTACCTGCCCCCGTTAAGGAAAAAATCCATAAAAAAAACAACGGCACGGTGCGGCGCGGCGTTAGAGACTTTGGGATTGGGTGGACTAGTGAAGACTTGAAGTTGAAGGGTTCGAGTTGGATAGAGACGAGATGAGGGGAGTTGATTTAGAGACAGTTTTTTATTTATCTTTGAATTTTTTTTTATTTTAAGAAAACTCAAATTTTGAATGAATTAATTATTAAGGTTAGTTAAAAATTCAACAAAAAGCGTACCAGTCGGGATGAGTAAGGTTTATTGTTTCCATCTTGGGTATCTGAAATCAAACCCTCACCAACTCACTACTCAGATTTAAATTATATTTTCCAATAAAAAAATTGGATATCGGGTCGGGGCGGGTTGGGGCGGCAATACCTGACCCCAACCTGATAAGACTTCGGGGCGAAATCCTTCACCCCGTACCCGCCCCAATAGTTAACGGGGCGGGTACTCACGGGTATTGGGTAATACCCGTCCCGTTGCCATCCCTAGCCACAAGTCAAACTTAATTCTCACAACTTCGTATGTCATATTTTTCCTCTGCTCCACCTCGAACAAACCTGACGCTCTGATACTACTGTTGGAAATTAATATAAATTCCCTTATTACGCCCGCAGGACCGTTGTTTAAGGAATTTAATTGAGACAAGGAAAAATAAAAGAATGAAGACAAATTTACGGACTATCAAATATTTTCACTATATGATTCAAGTCGCTACAACTATACAGAATTTCACTCACCAAGCCACAACCCCTAAGTATTATAAGAAAAATACCCAAACTTTACAGCACCTAATTTTCTACTCTTTGAACAAATCTCAAAAAGTTACAAGAAAAACTCATAAGATGCTAAGCTCGTCAATTTTTCTCAAAGATTCAACTCACTCTTGTAAATAAAAGAAGAAGAAAACACATCTATTTATAGGTTTCGTTGACTTGGAAGACAAGACAAGACAAGACAATTCCTTCTATGATTTGGATTCCTTTACCTCCAAGGACTCTTCTTATTTTCCTTTTCCTTTTCCTTTTCAACTTTAAATTATTTTTGACAACATACCCAACATTTTTTTATTTTTATTAACAGATGATGGGGAAAAAGAAGTTCTACAAATGGCAGTGCTGCAATGTATGTAGTAGCCCTTCGCATTTTATTAACGTTCAAGCAAATTTACATAGATATATAATGAATTAATTTATAATAATTAGATAAACTTAACATAATCTTGAGAGAGTAGTTAAATATATTCGTGGAATCAATGGATAGCGTAAATTATGCTGAAATTAAAATTTATAAATTTTATTACGATAATATAAGGTTTTTTCCCCTTCGTAGTGCTTATTTGTTGAAAAAATGAAGATTTTTTTTCTTTTAATTAACGGGTTATGGAGAAAAAGAAGTTCTACAAATGGCAGTGGTGCAGTGTATGTAGTAGCCCTTAGCACTTTATAAGGTTCAAACAAATTAACATATATGTATATATAATGAATGAACTTATAATAATTAGATAAAATTAACATAATCTTGAGAGAGTAGTTAAATACATTCTTGAAATCAATGGATAGCGTCAATTATGCTGAAATTGAAATTTATAAATTTTAATTATCATATATTTTCATTTCATTCACTAGCTCGTATGATTTACTTTTCACTTCTAGTTTTCTTTTCCTTTTTTTTTTTTTTTCAGTTTTTAAAGATGATAGCCATCGGCCAAATAAAAAAATTTTGGTTCTTAATTCAATTCTCGTTGATTGATAATCTAAATTTCTTGTTTGTTGTGGTTATATTACTTTCTAACTTATAACATATGATTCAAGAATTAATAGGCAAACAACGCAGTGCTAACTCATCACTCGTGAGTATGACTTTTGTTGACATGTCTCAAAAAGACACGTCAGCACGACAATTTTGTCTTCCTTAAGGACCACACTCTGGTGGGTGGCCTCTATTTTGAGCCAATTCGGTGGGAGGAGTGGATGCCCTTACCATTTTATTAATTTAAAAAAAAAAAAAAGGGGATCTTACATGAGAGGGTGGATTTAATAAACATTACCATCTTCAAACATCTAACATGTCATGCAAAGGGGTATTACTCCTTATTACAAAAATGAAAAACAGAAAACTTGGCACATGTCCTACTATAAATACTGACTAATTCGCTAGTCTAACCTAACGATCTTGTTGTAATGATTTTTCTGAGGAAACAACGACGGCTCCTTATTAAGGCCAATAACTTCAAAAAAAAAAAACCACCGACTCTTGCCATTGTTTCCCAGTTCACCCTCAAATTTTTGCTCTGTAAAAACCAGTAGACCTTGAGCTTCATGACAGCAAGCTAAGCATTAGTCTGCTACCTCCACATAAAACAAATCGAGCCTACATTTTCCTTCAAAAAAATCCCTACTCTCAAATATTGTTCCATTCCCATGCATCAAGCTTCTGAATAATGTTAAAGGCTGCTTGTGAATGTATATGATTTGACTATTTATATATATATATATTTTTTTTTCTAATTTTTAATCTGGTTAGAAATTTGATGATTATAATTAGTCTTATTAATTAGGGTGATTATATTGACACCACATTTTTTATTAATCACACCACCTTTTAATTATACTCATCATCTTTTATATTTTTAATTCCTTACACTTCAATTATAACTTATTTTTGTCATATTTTTATTTTTAACATCTTATTATCATGAAATCTTGTATCGAATGATATCTTAATTCTAAAAATCTCATTGCGGGAATTGCTTAAAATTTTTAAATAAACAAAAATATAACATCTACTTATACATAACTACATATTTTCATAAGATTTTAAGATACACAAATCAATTTTTTTAAATGTATTTGATTATTAAAAATTTGAGAAGATAATTAAATCAAAAGTTCAAGAAAAAAATATAGCAGAAACTCGAGGGGGCCTAAATACTATAAGAAACAAAGATTAGGGATGTTCACAATAATAAAAATACAGTTTATTTAGTAAAATGAGTGATATAGATATAATAAGCCTATTAATTAAATTTAATAAAAGACATATTGAGCTAGAAATACGTGATTTAATATTTGACGAAGTAAAACTTGGGTGACCTAGATGATTGGTTGATCTCCTCACAAATGCAGTGACTCGCAAAGAAGGCTTTAAGGGGTGACCTTAAAGCCCTTCCAATGTGGGAGTAAGTACTTGTAGGAGAAGGTAAAAAGCAAAGGGTAAATTTTACATATCGTCCTCAACCTTTGCACTTTGAATTGCCTGGGTTCCCAAACTTTTTTTTAGCTCGCTGAGTCCTCAAACTTTCATAAATATACATAAAAGGTCCATCATAACGGAATTCATCCAAAATTCCGTTAAATGGCTGGAGAAATTATATTTATGCCTTTATCTTTTAAATATAAAAATTAAAAAGAATTTTAAAATTAAAAAAATATAAAAACAAAAAGGAAAAAAAACCCCACCTCCCACCGGCAACCACTTTGGCTGCCGAAAATGTCAGTATTCCGACAGCCACTGTCAGTATTCCGACGGCCAAGTGGCCGCCGGAATGCTGCCATTTCTGGCAGCCGAAATGGGAGAGTCTCCCCCATTTCGTCTGCCGGAAACGGCAGAAAAATAGAGGGGAGACTCCCTCCATTTTCTGCTGTTTCCGGGGCAGAAAAGGAAGGGGTAGACTCTCCCAGTTTCTGTCGGTAGAAATTGGGGGGAGGCTCCCCCTATCAGCTGGCGGAAATGCCAACATTCCATGGCCATACGGAATGCTGCCATTTCCAGCTTCCTTTTTCCCTTTTCATTTTTATTTTTTTAATTTTTAAATGCTTTTTAATTTTTATATATAAAAGATAATGGCATAAAGGTAATTTCCCCAATCATTTAACAGAATTTTGGATGGATTCCGTTAAGAGGGACCTTTTGTGCTTATTTATGAAAAGTTGAGGACCCAACGGGCTAAAAAAATGTTAAAGACCCATGCGATTTAAAGTGTAAAGGTTGGGGACGATATGTGAAATTTACTCAAAAGAAAATATAAAAAAGTGAAAAATATAAGAATAACTTACTTTAATTTAATGGTTGTATTAACCTTTATTTATAGAAAACTGAGTTGAAATATGATGGAGTAGCACGGTAATGGGCTTGTGATTGGGCCCCCTAGCTTGAGTTAATATAGGCTTAAAAGGGGGTCAAAGCTCTACACGACGCTCTTCCGATCTAACTCACAACTACTTTAAGTGGAATATGAAGATGAATCCGGATATCCATTATTATACTCTAAATCAAGAGACGCGGTGCCTATAGACACCGCATTTTTCTTGCCCTTTTTACGCGGTGTCTATAGACCCCGCAATCTTGCAATATTATCTCAAATCCTCTTTCCTAATTCCAATCCGATTTCTTCCATCTTATCTTCATCCAAATTAGGAAAATTCAAATCCTGAAATTCACTTTCAATTATGTATCTTTATCTCTCAATCTTTTCCCCCATTCTTGATCCTCTTTAAGGTAAAGAAGATTCCACCCTATCATTTTGAAATGACATGTTCAATTTGGAGTTGAGATTTCCATTTCTCAAGCTGAATTTTTGCCTCAATCTACTAGCTTGCAGATTGGGATACTTGATTCATTTCTTATCATCGTCTCATTGCATCAATTTAATTTCGATCCCTGAATTTTGGAAGATCTTCAAATTGCATCGAATCCTTCCTTCTTAGTTCATTTATTCATAATTCTATTCGAATGCAATGCTATTTGTACATAGTGGTAATTTGTTGTCATTTTCTCATCATAACATTATGTTTGTAGTCTTTCCATGTGTGCTGATCATCTCCGGCGGCAGCAATCAAATTAGATGTTTGGTGACTCATATGCTCCATTGCAACAACCAACTTATCTTTTGTTCATTTACTTTTTTTTAAATTAATTTTTTGATATATTAGGAATTTTAATATAGATTCTGCTACTTCTGATTACCGTCTTCTGTTTTTTTGCATATTACAAAATAGTGTGTAAATTGACTTTATATTTATTGGGTTAATATCGAATTAGAAGTTATAAAGATTCCGGCTAGTGTGCTTTGGTTAGTGTACGAGATCCTTTTAATGACACTGTGTTGTGTTACTTGATGCAAAGCATGCATATATAATAATATATTTTGGCATAAATCTTTTCTCAACAAATCTTTTGAGGACCTAGAGTTTAATGGGTTATGGATTTTTGGTTTTGACGTGCATGTCTTTTTAATATTTATTACTGTATTTGTTGGAAATAGTGTTGACTTTATCGTTATTTTTGCATTCCATTCCATTCCATATGCTGTTTTTAATTGGGGTAGATTGAAATCTTAATAGGATCGTGCTTCAGAAAGAGATTGACTAAGCACTTAGAATTTGGAGAACATATTAGGTTGTTAACAAATACTATTATACTTATTATTATACATGTATCCCAGATCACATCCATCGTGGTTTATCACCAATTTTTCATTGGTTTAGGGTCCGGGTGGATCTGGGTCATTTGTTTATCATCTTCCCTTTGCCGCGTCCTATCTTTTCTTGGGTTAGTTGCTGGGGGAAGAGCTAGAAGTGGCTTGGCTTGGGTGTAAACAAGTCTCTAATTTTTTTATTTGCTATCTATTTATCGCTTTCTTATAGAAGAAATCACTATTTTTGTTTTACGGGTGTTTTGTTGAAAGCACTTCGACGATGGGAACATATGATACATTGTTAGAAAAACTAAGGGATCGAAATAAAAATGGTGTATTCCACAGAATACTCCCAGATTATTCATCAATGCAGGCTATCAATTTGTACAGGGTTGAACGCACTAAAACTATTGACAATAGAACAGGTTGTAGCCTAACATTGTTGCTTAATACTTGGTGGTCAATTCTAATATCAAAGGAAGAAATGCAATTGGAGTCATTTACATGGCAATCGTTGAAAAATCTGTATCCAAGATAGCATCCATCAAAAGAAGTCCAATATTAATCAATAAAGATAGCCTTGGGTCTCGGAAGAGTTAACCTTGATTATGGATAACTATGGCCATTGAGGTGGTCGACTGCTCTGTTGTTCAGGGGCTATAAAGCAAATATGCCCACACGCTATTATAAAATATTACTCAAATTTAAGATTATTGGTGTCGTAATTTTAATTCGCTATATTTGCATAGTTAAATTAAATATGATATGGTAGCTAGGACTATCATTCATGAAGTCGAAGTCCGGTAATCCTTTGCATGTAAAATTGACTTCTCTTTTGCTTTATAGGGCATTATGTATTCTATGTAAAAAAAAAAAAAAAAGAACTCTGTCAATTGAAAATATAACTCTTTGGAGCTTTTGGTCTTTCACCCTGTTGCCCATTTTCTATAGAACAAACACAGTCTCCCTTTATGGAGCCCAAGTTTCAATGAGAAAATAAAATGTATGAAATTACATGTGGAGCTTATGTGATTTTACACCGGTCATTTTTCCATTGGTGTTGGTTTTATGATACGGAGTCTAAGTTTGTTTTATATACGTATGTATATATATTGTGGTAATTCGGGAATTTAATTATATAATTTGTAATTAACTACTGGATAATGTATTTAGTAACTTATTGTGACAATTTAATCTAGAACATTATATTAACATCGTTATATGAAAGTTAGATCTTCTTCCCCTTTTCATTTGATTATTTAAATGTATAAATGTAGATGAGGGACCATATTGAGGTTTAATTGATAATAGTACTAACAATTGCCCAAACTACCATATTATGATAAAAGAATATTATTTTCTTAACAATAAAATAAGAAGGAAAAAAAACTTGATAGTACTATTTCAAACCAACGGGTTTGTGCAAGATAATTTTTGTGAACAAGTTGAAATATGATATTATTATAGAAACCAAATGCGTAACCTATATATTATAACTATGGGTTGATTTGATTAAATTTTATTCTTTAAATATTTGATCGTTGGTCCTATTAATTCAATTAATGTATACTTGTACTTTTAATTTTTTACAAAGATACAAATGTTGATTTATTATATAACTGTCAGATAGATATATTTTTACTATTTTTTTCTACCAGTACAATGCAGGGGTGTATTAACTAGTATGGTATGATATGATATCAATTCAGACATGTTCGTACATGTTCTTTTAGATTCTTTCTTTTTTTGCACTTTAAACACTCATCCTAAAAGATTTCAAGAAGAATAATATCTAATTGACGTCTCCCAAATATTTTTCCAAAAATTTTCCCCACTTCTTCAAAGTTTAGAGCTGAAAATTGAAATTCATTTTTTTTCTAAAATATATGGTTGGGGGAGGGTATAAATTCAAACTAAGAATTTCGTTTTGATAAAGTGTGTCACGTGTCATTTTTACTATTTAAACTATCACCATGTCTAAAAATTGAAATTCTAGTCAAATTTGGACTTTACTCCTATATTTATTTTAAAAAAAGAAAAAAAGAGAGAGATATGTCTTGTTTATGTATGCAAAAGGCCCTTAACATCTATTGCTGAAAAAAAAAAGGGAAAAAAAGCCCGAACCTTTTACTACGATGATAAATGCCTATAATAATTGGCGGATCATGCTTCAAATTCATTTTTTACCGAGCAGGAATGTATTTGATTGATTTATTACTCCGGATCTACTCTACTGCTACTAATAATGAATGAAGAAATAAAATTTTAATCTCAAAATAAATGTAGAATGTCTCTAATTAATTGGATGTCAATATTCATTGAAACAAAAAGTTGGAACGACAAGCCGTTATGCCCAAACTTCCAATTCTTAATTCCCACCCCTATTAATGTGGGTGCATCTGCTCTCAAACAACTAAACACAAAATAAATATACAAGAAATATACAAGAAGACGAATTCAACTCAAGAAAAGAACTCATTTTTTATAGAAAAAATAGCACAAAAGTCATATTTCATGTAGCAAAAGCCAAAAATATCATTTTTTTTCACAAAGTCCAACTGTAGCAAATATTGATTCGTGAACGGACAAAAATACCCCTCGATTTTAGACATTGATTCCCTAAAATACCCCTCTTATTCTGACCAACACAATAAATAATTACATTTCCCACGTACACAACTGTCCCATCTCGTCAGTGTGGATTTCGAAATTAGAAACCATCCTTGCACAGATAAACTCCTTCATTCTGGGAATTTGAAATCACCTAATCAGTCTTGCACAAACCATCCTTCAACAAAACGAGGTGTGAAATAGAGAAGAGGCGCGTGAGGTCAACATCAAATGGATAAGAAGGCTCGTTAGCACCGGCATAGCTCGTTTCCAAGGAAGTTCGAGTGACGGGGTGGGGGCGACCGTCAGACGGTTGAAGTCGCGGTGCCTGATTTGGGCGTAAGAAGAGCCCTAGACGAACCCAGCTATCTCAGGTCGAGGCAATTTTTACATCCCGCTCTCTGCTTTGGTAAAATGTCAGTTTTTTTCTTCAATTTTGAGGGGTTTTACAGCACCCAAATTCACCAGAGTACCTATCTGAGTTGATATAATTTTAAATTTTTGCTCAAATTTTAGGGGTTTTGATTGTTATCAAATTCTTGGATGACATTTGTTGTTATTTCAGTCTATAAATTAACAGAACGCAAGTGGGTTTTGGTTAGAGTCCCCAATTGAAGTTTGTCTTCTCCTTAAAATGCATAATAATACAAAGCCTTGATGGAGATGCCAGAAAAGGACTAATAGGATATCTTCTAAGAGAACATTCCTTGAGAACTTTTCTGGTTTGATTATGTATATTTTTGCATTTTAAGAAGCTAGATTTTTCATTCCACCATAAGTGAATGTTCACTAAGTGGCACTTGTCCATTCTTTTGGCAAGCATGATAGACCGTTGTTCTGGTAAGACTCTGATCAGTTTAATTGCTTTCAATGTCAAGGAACATATTAAAACAAGTCACATGCATTAAAAATGCCATATGTAGAAACCTCTTGTACTAGTGGGAAAGAGACCATGTCAGACTATATTATTATACCACAAAAGGATATTGTTTGTGATAATTGTGTGCATGGTGGCAAAAGTTTCGCCATTCTGATAATATGCAACTATCATGATCAGCAACACTTTATAGAGTTAATATATAATCCTTGTCATATGTTGTATTCTTAAATATTGATGAGTCTTTCCTTTTTGATAATTATAAATCATTAATTATTAGTGCTTCAATAGATCGGAATGTTTTGGTCATTTTTGTCGAGAAGAAAGATTTTACCCACTATGTTTCATGAAAAGAAGGCGATGATGGCTTGTAATTGAGATTGGATATCCAATATTATTTCTCCTTTTAGCTAATGAAGAAATTATTTAAAAAATGAGAAATCATGCAAAGAGGAGAACAAAATGGTGTATATATGTATTGGAAGTGTATGTATAATTGGGAAAAAAGTATGGATTATTCTACGAAAGTGAAATGAAGGAAGAAACTGACTAACAATGTAGGTTTGTTTGATATGTTTCTATCAAGGATTCCATAATTCTAATAGCCAGACAACGTTTGCATTTTCGTACTTTAGGTATCTGATCAGTCTCTTTTAATCCTTATACGGAGTCCCCTTCTCTCCCTCTTTACCCCTCAAGCCACCTCTCACTCCCACCTTCAAAAACAACATTTTTCATTGCACAAAAATCAAAACAGTAACAGATACTTGTTGACTGTTATGTTATTAGGGGCATCTCTGAAGTGTTCTGTACATGATTCCAGCATAACTTTGCTGAAAATACCACTTTGCCTTATTGACCAGTGTTTAATACAAAGAGATAGAAAATATATGATTTTTTTGAACCCAAAATACGGATATAAGAGAAGGAAAAGGGTTGTTTCCCATTCTGTTGCCTATTTTTGAAATCTTGTGCTGTTTATACTTGTTACGTGATTTTGTTCATAATTTTCCTTTGTTAATATGGAGCTGGATTATTGTTTTCATTCTATTTTTTCCCCTTTGATTGAGTATTTTTTTAGTGAAACATATCAAGTGTGAGAATTTGAGGAGGCAGTTTTCAGTGCGGCTTTACATAAGGTTGTAGGGTGGAAGGCTAAGTATCAGTGGCATTCATTGTAAGTTATGTCTGAGAGGTATTTCCAAAATTTTATTCTCTTTAGTAGTCCCTAAAATAAATGGATTTGTTATGGGTGATATAGTCTAGAGATCCACGTTATGGAATTTTGCACATGGAATAAAAAACTACATACGTGATGATATAAATGACATCTGTGTTTTCCACACATAACTTTGTCGAGTTTTGTAGATTTGTTTACCATAATCCACCAGAATTCTGTTCTGCTCCCACACCCTGCTATGGGAGATAAAGTCTGTAGAAGGAACATATGGAATCTAGGATCTAGGTACTGTAGTCATGCTTACATTCCTATAGAGATTCTTGAGTTTTGTATTTGCTGATAAAAAGAGATGACTCCCATTAAATAGTGCATTATACAGTAGTTCACTCTTAGCATTAGTTATGGAGTTCAGTCCAGGAGGAGGAATGTCAATTAATGACAAAGACTTTTCGTGGGGAATACCAAAAAATTTAAAAATAGTCACTGAAATGTTCCTAACAGAAAGCATTCGTGATTAGTACTAGAACAACACATGTAATCAATCTTGCGTAAAAGAGGAACATGGCAAGTTAAATTGCTCTTTAAAAGGGTTAAAATTACAGAGCAAGTACTGAGAGGAGACCTATTTGGGGTATACAACCTCGGTTCAGTTGTAATCAGGAATTACCAACTATTTGCTTCAGGATTTACCAACTATTTGCTTCTGTCCGTTGACTCGTTTATGCATTCTAGCCTTGTAGACTTGTTTTACTTAGACATAGCTACAGAGAAATAATCATCCAAACTAAATGTTTGACTATTGTTACTACATATTGGTTATGTGAAATGCACACATAATTTCCATTATACTTTGATATAGAGAGCACCATAACAGTGGCTTACTGTTGGGTACAATGGTGAGGCATGCCACAGGTATAGTAAATGATTTCCAAACATTGCTTGTTCTTATGCAAAGTCAGCAAGTAGAAGTTGTTCATACAAGTGGAAATTTAATAGAATGCTTGTTGCACTCGAAGATATACCTTACTCTCCCATTGCAGTAAAACTAACTTAGTGTGGCACACTTAACCACAATTGTTTAGGCAAAGTGGTAAAAAGGTAAACTGGAATGGGATGCCAACTGCTATTTCTCTTGTAGATATATGAGAAAAATGAATAAACTGACTGTAACCTTTGTATCAGTAATAACATAGTTTTCCTTCTAAGCAAATCCTTTCTTCTGATACAAGTACACAATCATTCCATTACCCTAGGCAAATGTGTTTTGCAACTCTTGTTTTATGAAAAAAGTTATAGTCATGTATCTATATTCTGATTGATGCTTCTTCCTTGAATGTGATGCTTCTTCCTTGAATGTATCAATATTCTAATTGATGTTTCTTCCTTGAATGTATCTATATTCCTTAACTGTTGGCTTGGTTGATTGCAGGATAGAGAAAATCCCATACATCGTAAATGAGAAGGACCGTTGCAAGGGGAAAATAACGCAGCTATCAACCTTTAAGCTGCTAACACAAATACAGATGGGTCTCACGTACGCTCTTCCGATCTTGGAAAAGTTCAAGCTTTCTTGCTTGGGACCACTGCTTGAATTGTCGCGTGTCCAGTTCTTAGGAGTTTTGGTCCACGATCTCATTATGAGGATGGTGAGGACCAAGAAAAAGAATGAATTCTGGTTCAAGATCAACGGCCTTCTCACGAGGTTCATCATCCATAAATTTGACCTGATTTCTAGCCTATGCTGTAGTCCAGAGCCTACTGGGGAAGAATATGAGTCCCTACTTAAAAAAAAGCGACTCAGAAAACGATACTTTAAAGGTAAGACCAAGGTAACCCTTGCAAACCTTTTGTCGGCCTTCGAACGCTGCGAGAAGCAAAAGGACAAGTATAGACTGGCACTGCTCCTGTGTTTAGAGGGTATTCTCTGTGGGAAGGACAAGAAGAATAAGGTTTCAGAGAAGGCCCTCTCCTTAGTCCTTGACGATGATTTGTTCAACAGCTACCCATGGGGCTCTTTGGCTTGGGAATATCTCTCAGCCGGTCTAAACCGTGACTGGGATAAACGGGTAAAAAGTGTGAAGATTATTAACGGGAAGAAGGGTATAGATCAGTGCACCCTCTACGGCTGTCCCGTCTTTATGCAGGTAAAATATTTCTATAACTTCATGTTCATTCAATTACAATGCATATTTCATTCCTTACGGTTGGGGACATCTGCAATTGTTTAATTTTTGCATTAGATATGGGCTTATGAGGTAATGCCATTGGTTGGAGATGAATTTATCACGCGCCTCAGTGATTTTTTACCCAAGGATGCTGCGTTGGGAGGCACATAATACACCAAAAACTCATAACTATGAGGATTTTTTTAGGAATAACAAGGTAAGCAAGCTTGATCTTTGTTGTGCTTGTGTGAAATTTCCACTCCATCTTTTGTTTCTCTAGCATTATGCATGCAAAATGTAACAACGTGTGCGGCATACTCAGGTATCCGTCTATGCCACTCTTACACCAGATGTTGAAGAAGTTGCTAGAGACTACTACCTTACCTTGGCTCCACTTGACGATGAATCGGATGACCCCATTGACCATGTAGCTCAAACAGTGGTTGGATTACAGATTCTACACATTGGGGAAGATATTACAGGGAGAGGGGAGCTTGTTCGGAATCTTGGCTGGCAGGAAGAGAAAGTCTCGGGGTCTTGAAGATCTGGATCAAGAGAATGCCCCCGTAAAGAGGGGCGAACTATTCGGGTTCCAGAGATCGATGGAAGATAGACTAGACCGGTTAGAGTCATTGGTCAGAGAGCTTACGAGCTCAGCATGTAGCCTTAATTTGAATGCTGCACTGAACTTAAATGGTATGGGGAGTACACAAACTCAGCAAACATTTGGACATGAAATCCCTCAGTTTGAGAGACATTCCCACCTTGATATGGCTTACCATACAATTCAGCACACCACTGTTCCTGAGATGAATTTGAGCCCCAAACCGGATTTTGGCGTAAGCAAGCTACAGAGGACAGATGGGACCCACTCAAATGAAGTCCACTGTGATGGTGTTAAGTCAGTACTTGAGGCTCCAAAGGACCCAGTTCAGCCTGGTGTCGAGGGTCACAGAGAGGGTTGCGAAATATTGGCAGATGCCCAACACTTGGTCAGCGAAGTCAGCAAAGAACCCCCTCAAATAGGAGACGAGCAAAGGAGAAATGCCTATAAACCCGGCGAAGAAATCAGGTCTGAGGCACCACAACTAGATGCCTTAGTTGTGTCCGAAGAGAGTACTCAGCCCACTAATGAGCCCCCCACTTGCAGCCAACCCAATTCCAGCACATCTCTTCCGCGAAGGTTTCTATCAAAAGCAATAGTTGAGAAGTCAAGAGCATTCAGCCGCTGGTGCCGTCAAGCCAAGGCAGAGTAAGTTATCGAAGCCTATGCCTAATCTTCATATAATTTCAATTTTTCACTATTTGTATCTCGTTGCTCTTTCGTGTAAGTTCTAAAATGCCTTTTACATTAACACCTGCTGCTATGAGAAATGCAGCTATGATTGCATTATGTGCCTGTGTGTGTATTGAGTTTCAAGTGATCAGAGTAGACCATGGTGCAGACACTAATGTTTGGAAAATATGTGATTTCAATATTAGTTGTTTAGAAGACCATTATTAGATTTTGAATGTACATGCCTTTAACGGTATATGTAAAATTATAAGATCGGAAGAGCAGCGTCGTTAAGTGTGAGTTGACTTTATATTGGTGGATTTTATCAGTCTACCATTCACGGCTTGCCTACCATGCCTCTTATAAGGGAAATGATCAAGGTGGGGACTTGGAACTTCACAAAGAAGGAATTAATTGCCCTCAATATTGCCTGTTCTCAGCCCGGGAAAAAGGTATAACTATTTGGCTGCCTAACTTTAAGAAAGTTTCAATATA